>JARYZH020000758.1:10000-72395 GCA_030021035.2 Notholithocarpus densiflorus
GAAAATATGCTTTTGCTTGATAAAGTTAAGAACTTGGAACTTGATTTATCTGTTGCTAGATTTGCTAATTCTAAACTTGATCATATGCTGAGTGTTCAAAAGTCTCCTTCTGACAAATCTGGATTAGGTTTTGTTGAAAGCATCAATGTGTCTGCACCTAACTCCACTATCTTTGTTCCTTCATCTTCTTCTGAACCCCCTGTGAGTGAGGTTGTGAGTGAGGTTGTCAAACCCTTAGAAGTTACACCTCCTAGGAAGATTAGGGTTGATCTTAAAGAGTCCAAACCTAAGAAGACTACCCCTTCTAAGGACAAGACACATGATAAGCCTGCCTGGGTTTGTCACTTTTGTGGAAAGTCTGAACACATTCGTCCAAACTATTACAAGCTGCAAGCTGCTAAGAGAACAAACAAACCAACAATACTTGTGCCTCAAGCACAAGATCCTATGGTACTCATTGGTGAATTGGTAAAGGCTCTAAACCTTTATTCCAATCCTGGAGTTGGAAATCACTCTAATGTGAACATAAACTCCAATGCTCGTGGTGCATCTAAAAGATTTTGGATGCAAAAGACTCGAACTAATTGAGTCTTTTTGACATGGTTCTTGTGCTTCATTACTCTACCCTTTGTGACTATTGTTCTTTGGTTTTGTGTTTTTCTTTTTGTTTTTAGGATTTGCATTGCATAACATTCATGCATTTCATTCTATGTGTTTTTTTTATATAAAATAAAAATAAAAAATAAAAATAAAAAAAAGGAGGAAGGAAAAGGAAGCAAATTGTGTTTTGCACTATTCTCTTGGTTGTTGAAAACAAGGTTGGTCAATTTATTTTCACATAACATGTCTTTTATACCTTGTTTAGCTTTGATGAGCTTATTTATTGCACTTTACTAGTTTGAGCTTTGTAGTGCATGTTGTGTGGGAAAGATGTTTATGGTTTTGATCACTTTGTCTTGATCTTGAAGTCACATGTCTTTGACTGTCGGACTTGAACTTTTTGAGAAAGGCATAAATAACCATCTCACCACTGTTCACTAGCCAATCATGAACACCTTAGTGCATATCATAAGATTTTGTGCTCGAAAAAGTGTAGCATATGCACAAAAAAAACATAAGGTGTAGCCTTGGTTTAAATGCTAAAATTGGTGTGTACATTATCCTGGCTATTTTAATAAGTTTCTGAATAATTAAAATTTGTGTGTACAATATGAGGCAAAATCAAGAAACTTACATGATTGCAAGTTTATGATCTAGGAGATGTGGGAGTTATATGATGTAACTCTTAAGGTGTTAGTCTCTTTCAAATTCTATGTGATGAATTTTGTAGACTTTGTGTTTAATTTCTATACACATATCACCTCACATGTATCTCAAGCTTTTATTAGTTGCACACACTACACAAGTTACTCTTTGCTAAACTGTGTACTTGTTATTGTATGTGTTTTTGTTTTGACCAATCAAGTTTGAAAATACCTTGCCTTTTATGCAAAACAGATTTGTTGCTTGAGAATTTTAGGGAGAATGTGTGAAAATCGTAATTTTGGGAAAACTGGTTTTAAAACTTGTGTTTTTGGAAAACTTTGCATCTCATACTCATGCATTTTATTCATATTTTTCAATGCTTGGAGGAGTTTATGCACAAAACTGATCTGTTTTTCAAAACTGTGTTTTTTTCTAGAATTTTGATCGATCGAGGCTGTATTTCGATCAATCGAAATTGCGATTAAAAATTTAAGTGAGCCTCTGTCTGTTTCGATTGATCCAGTCTGATTTTCGATCAATCGAAATTGGTTTTAAAATTTTTTGATTGTCTCTGTCTGTTTCGATCAATCAAAATTGATTTTCGATCAATCGAAACTCGTGAATCAGGTTTTTAAAAAATCAGATCTTGACTTTTTCAAAACACCTTTTTCAAAAGTTTTCAAACTTTTCTCTCTCACTCCGACTTGGCAAGGCTCCACAAAGATTTTTTGTTGTTTTGCTCCAAATTTCTTGCAAGGTTTCTCTCTCCCTAAGCCGGTATGTCTATATTACCCTTCCTTTTGCATTGATTTTCACATTTTCATGCATTATCTCATAGTTTTTGGGTAATTTTCGAACTATGCATAATTTGGGATTTTTGATTAATCAAGCCTTGTTTTATGAATTTGATCAATGGGTTTTGTTGCTACAATGCTGTATTCATGATCTATATTGAATAATTTGATCAATTTGGGGATTTGTGGAAAATTAAAAATTCTAGGGCTTGTATGTATCCGAATTGGGGATTTTGTTCAAATTGGTTCAATTGATGGAATTGGCTTGTTGAATTGATGTAATTGATCATTATTTTTAAGTAATCTATCTTGTGTGATGATCAATTGGTAAATTTTTTATAAAAACAAACAAGTGGTTTTTCAATTTTAGGGTTTTTTGTTAGAAACTCTATGCTCAAGCCAAATTTTGTGAATTTGAACTTAATTTGAACTTAGTTTCACTGCATTAGAGCATGCATCATGACATATAACTGTTCATGCATCATATAGTTTTTGTTCTATTTGTGCTAACTTGCAGTCTGCCTTTGGTTTTTCTTTTTTTCTATTTTTACTTTATGTCTTGGTCCTTATCCTAGCACCATGCCTAGGAAGACTAGAGCTAATAGGACTCCCTCCCTTTCCTCTGTGTCTCCCTCTAGGAGTGAGGTGTTTAGGAATGACAAAAGCAGAGAGGCCTTTGAGAAACTGAACTATAAGCGTAAGATTTGGGCTGAGCGTTCTATGGTTTTAGATGAGGTTGATCTGGCCATTAGGGCAAACCTTGAGTCTAGAGGCTAGTTGTCCCTGTTAGAGATAGATCATCCACCCCTGACCACCCTGATTAGAGAGTTCTACTCAAATCTCTCTTGCCACATCTATGATTCCAACACTCTTGTTAGGAGTTGGATACGAGGTGTTGAGTTCACCATTACTCCTAGGATAGTGGCTGATGCTCTTGGGGTTCCGGTCGTTAGGGAGCCTGTCTATCCCTACGAGGAGTCTCCACCCTTAGATGACGTTATGTCATACATCACTAGGTCTTCTATCCAGTGGGGTTCCGATCCTCGGATCACTTCTGTTGAGCTCACTAAGACTACCTATCTTTTCTTTAGGATAGTGTGTCATTCTTTGTGGCCTATTTCTCATCTCCACACCATTCCTCTTGAGCGATGTACATTTTTGTACGCTCTTGTTACTGATGCTCCTATCAGTTTTCCTTATCTGTTTCTTCGTTCTTTGAACGAAGTTCATAGGAGATCTGCTGTAGCTCATGCTCTTATCCATTCTATTTTCATTCATAGGATTTTGTTGTTTCTTGGTCTAGCTAATTTCCCTGCTGGTGAGCCCGTTCATGTTATTGCTCCTATAGGTGCCACTTTTCTTAGGTAGAGGGCTGCTCACTTGAGAGTTGGCTCTTCGCGTCCTAGAGGTGAGTCATCTGGTGTTGCCCCCCCCCCCCCTCCCCTCCTCCCTTTTCTACAGGTGCTGATACTGCTGAGGCGTCTGGTGCTGCTGCTGCTGCTGCTGATGTTCCTCCACCGACTACTTCGGATGATTCCAACATTTGACGTATGTTGGATCATGTCTTGACCGTTCAAGCGGCTCATGGACAAATTTTGGTGGACATGCTCGATGAGATTTGTGCCTTACGCACAGAGTTGGCACAGTTTCGACGATCCTCACCGCCATCTCCTTTTGATGATAGACTTTGATTGCCCTTTGGCATTCCGTCACAAAAAGGGGGAGTACTTTTGGATTTGAGCTCTTGTAGAGTTTTTGTTTTTAGGGGGAGTGTTTGTTTTTGTTTTTGTTTTTGGAGCTTGTGGAGCTATTAGATTGTATCTAGGTGCTTCATTTTGTATTTACCTTTTTAGCTCTTGATGTATTTTTGTTGAGCTATTCATGATAGGGGGAGTTACATTTTTGTTGTTTCATATGTTTCTTGTTTCACTGCTTATTGACTTATATTCATGATGTTATTCATTGATATTTGTCTTTATTTTGTGTTTTGTGAAATCAAGAACTTATTTTGTTTACTTGTATTTTCCACACATGTGTTTATGCATTTTGTTTAGTGTTTTAGGAAATATACAAGTTAATTCAATTGAGCTGTTGTCTACACTTGCAACTAATGGATAGTAGTTGGTTTGAATTTGTTGTGTTGAGCATTTTTTTTGTAAAGGGTTTTTCTTTGTAAACTTTGAGCTTTTAATTGTGTTTTGTCACGGATTGCCAAAGGGGGAGTTTGTTAAATTCTAAAGACTTAGAATTAATGTATTTAAAATTCTAATTTGTATTGTTGGCAAACCATGATCAAAACAGGTTGTTTAGTCTTGTTTAGACTTGCTCAAAGTTGTGTCTTTTATGTAAAGTTGCAAGTCTCTAGAAGTGAATTTCATACACATGTACACTTAGATTATGCTAGAGTATAAATTCTATATTGTATAAAAATAAAAATAAAAATAAAAAAGATTATAATATAACTCCTAAAAAAAAAAAAATCACAATCAGATGGTCTTGAGAATTCCCAGTAAGATGTACTTCGTGATACCTAAAACCATAATCAAGAGAATTAAAGAAATATAATAGGGAAACCCCCCCCATAAAGAAACGAAAAAGCAAACTACAAAAAATTGAACAAAAGAAAAGAATATAAAACTAGGAAACCCTCTCACAAGCCCAAGACCTCACTATAACTTTCTTTTTCTTTTTCCTTCTTTTAAATTTGTTTGGAAGCTTAGAAAGGAAAGAAAATACTAAATTAAAATGGAATAGATTGGAATAAAAAGGCTTAAGATAATATCCATGTTCAGAGTTTAAGAAAATAATAATGAATAAAAAATGAGGAAAAAAGAATAACTTTGTCTCAAGTAATCAAGTGAAAGAGCTGTTCAATTCCATTTTTTCTTCGTGATACCTAAAACCATAATCAAGAGTATTTGTCTCATCTTATATTGTTGTTCATCAGCGTATAGGAAGAGTTTAATATGCTTGCTTTACTATCTATTTTGTCATGTTTTTGGTAAATTCTATGATATAATGATATAGTTATAATTTGATGAAATCGTAAAGGACGTTGTTGATCCTTACAAAGTCACAGCTATCAACTCTTTGCATAGTTTTTGGATGGAATGAATACAGAAAGAAATGACATATTCTTTATTTTGGAGGTTATAAACTTATAAATTATAATAGCAAAATGAATAGAATTGTTAAATTTGTTCTACTTCCACCTTCAATTGTTTATGGAAAATGTGTTAATGGTACAACAAATTTCATTGTAAAAGTTTTATATATTAACATAACAATGGATATCCTAGATAACACATTAACAACATAATTAAAAAAATTGATACATCAATTTATCACGTAACAGTGTATTGATTAAAAAAAATCTTGGATGCATATCTAAATCTAACATATATGTAGTAAAATTTGCATTGCACCTTTAATCACTCATTTTGTATTGCCAGTGGGAAAAATAGTAAAGTATTTGTTAATTATGTCAAAATTAGATGTTTACCCTATTCAAATAAAGCATAGATAAAAAAAAAAAAAATAACGAACTAAGATGACATTAAAATCTCTCTCTCTCTCTCTCTCATTCAAAAAAAGAAAGAGATCCCCAAATTTAAGAATGATGAAAATATGGAAGTATAGAAAATGTTTCAGTTTCTCTTACGTGTATAGTAGAAACTAGAGAGAATGATTCAGTGAAATAAAAAGATTGAAAATGTAATTTGCATAAATTTATTGTTATTGCCTAATTAAATTTGAAGCAATTTTTTAATTAGCATATAAAAATAATTTTATTTTCTAGTATGTTATATCGGTTAAATTAATAGAGATGAATACGTCACATTTAATATGTTATATTATTTACTTATCAATTTTATACAATAAAAATTGTGATCAGCTAAAATAAATACATCACAAAAAAAAAATTCCAAATATTGTATAAAAGTAAAAGGCAGTGGAAATACAAAACACAACAATATTATAATTCAAGAAAAACAAATGAAATAGAAATTTAAAAAAAAAAAAAATACACTCCGGGGTCACAAGTTTAAAACAAAAATCTACTAACTAAATACAAGTTTTACAATGCTAAATAACTCTATTTCTAGTAAAACTTATCACCGTTGCTAAATGTAGCTCCATCAATTCAAATAAAGCTTGATCTATCAAAAATTTGCATTTTTTATCTAACAATTATCAAAAGCCGTCGGAAAGCTGTAACTTGCACAATGAAATGCGGAACCGAAGATGCAATCTTGTTCATACAAAATACAATTCTAAATTAAATACAAGACTTAGGCAGTTAAGTGGGAGCTATAATTATAAATTGTGTTTATCTGCTTTGCAAGGACAGTAAGATTGTGGACTATTCCATTATGTATACACGTCTTGCTTTCCAATTTCCATAGCTGGTATAGATGCAAAATAACGTGATGCTATTTTCCTCATTTTTATTAGCGCCCATGTATTTTGATGGAAAAAGAATCATTCTTATCCACTTATTTCCAATTACTTTCATGCTTATTTGTATATCAAACAAGTCGATCTCAAAGAGACTTTTTCAGCTAATCACTATTTCAAACCAGGCTAGAGCATTATAGATTTTGGCCCAATTCACATTTTATTACTATCCCATTTTGAAGTGTCAAATGTCCATCAAAATTTCTCACCACGGAAAAGTTTTTCCATTCTTATTTCCCTCACTCCTCTGGCTCCAAAGAAACAGAGGAATCAGAGGATGGGCTAGTAACAGAGGAATCAGAAATAAGATTTGAGAAATTATTGGGCTCGGTGGAAATAAACTTTTGATTTTTTTTTGTTTGTAATGGGCTTGGGCTAGCAATAAACTTTGAACAACTTTGTTTGGGCTTTACAGTGTTACAAACTCCCATAAGTGGATTGTGTAAAGTGTCAGTTCGGGTTAGCGTGTCAGGTTCGTGTCATGTCGAGATAGGGGTATTCGACTAAATGACTTAACCCGAACCCGACTCATTTAATAATCGTGTCATGATCCTTCAACTCTAACCCGATTTATTAATAAGACAGGTTGACCTGACCCAACCTACTTGACACACTTAATAAACGGGTCATGTTGGGTTGACACAAATGTAACACAACCCATTTCAACTTACTTAATATTAAATATAACATCTATCTAGAAATAATTTTTTTTTACATCCCAAAATTTGTGTATACATTTCAAGTCTTCAGCTCACATTCAAAATAATATAGTTCAATAAACATGTAACATCCATCTAGAAATAAGTTCTTTACAAAAATATAAGAAGGTACAAAGATTTAGGGTTTGTAGAGTTTAGAGATCTAGATGCAAGTGCTATTGGGTATTTGATGCATGCAATGGTTTGCACTAAGCTGGATTTGGCTTTTGCAGTGAGTAATATCAACAGGTACATGGTGAACCCGAATATAGAGCACTGGAATGTAGTGAAGCGGATATTCAAATACTTGAAAGGTTCTTTGAAATATGGAATCTTGTTTGCAAGGCAACAGGGTGTAAGCCGACTACAAGTTATATTCTCACATTGTCATGCAGCCTATCTGTTGGAGATCCAAATTATAATCTGTAATAGCCATGTCTATTACTGAAGCTGAATACATTGCTGCAAATGAAGTTGCAAAGGAAGCACTGTGGTTGAAAGGGATAGTCAAAGAGCTTGGTTTGAACCAAGGTAGAGTTCAATTGCATTGTGATAGTCACAGTGTCATTTATTTGGCAAAACATCTAGTTTGTCTTGTTGTGAGGCTCCACAAGATAAGGGAGTTAATTGTTATAAAAGAAATTTTTCTTGAGAATGTTCATACTTTGGAGAATGTAGGTGATATGACGATGAAGCCAGTTCCAACGAACAAGTTCAAGCATTGCTTGGACTTGATTGGTGTTTGTAGTTTGTGATAGTCTTAAGGGGCTATGGTGGTGTCGACGAAGGTGTCAGCTCATGGAGCTTGACCAAATTCAAGCCAAGGTGCAGATTTGTTAAGTCAGTAGCATGTATTTGGTCAAAGTAGGTTTGCTTAGTCCTAGTAGTAATAGAACTTTACTTTGGTTGTGTATGACTTACACTAGAAAACCAAGTCCTACTTGGTTTAGGATTTGTAGTAGCGGACCTATACTAGTATATATATGCATAGGTTCTCTTTTATTTAGTAAGCAATGTAATTGTGTGAGAAAGAGTGGTACTAAAATACTAGTGCAAATACAATAGGGTGCTCTACTATTTGTGTGAGAGAGTCAAGGGTGTATTTGGGGCTTGGGACTTGTGAGAGTGCTTGTGTGCTACTATTATAATCAGTGTCGGCTAAATGCTAGATGCAGTTGATGCGGTCGCCTAAGGCTCCAAGTAAAATAAAGGCCCTAAAATTTTAACTAATATGGTTATTTGTAATCAATAAATAAAATAATGTTTTTTTTTTTATCAAATGAAAACAAACAAAAAAGAGAGAGAAACGCTACATCCACAATATTTTTCATAATCATTTTACAACAAATCCTAAGTAGCAGGTTATTATAACTTGTTATTGATGGCAAAAAAATAATTGTATTGGTGGGTTCAAATAGAAAACAAGAAGCAACTTAACACCTAGCATTTGTTGTGAAAAATATTGTGAATGTTGCACTCCATAAAAAAAATAGAGAGCAATCCAAAAAAAAAATTTCATAACATTTTTCAAAATAGTTGAGTTAGCAAACTTTTAATAGTTCTCATCTATGTCCATCATTAACATTACTCTTTTAATTACTATTATCAATTTGCCACATCAACAAGTATGAAAAGTTTTACCAAATTTTTTATGTCTATAAAATTTCTAAAATAAGAAAAAATTTTACGTAGTTCATGTTAATTAGTAGTAATTTTGCATCTAAAACAAGATAATCAGTTTTCGATTTAGTCCCCAATATGCATCAAGCTGCCCCTGATTGTAATCTTCTTGTTTTATAGTGGAATTTCCTCTATCGCTGTTTGTAGACGTAGGCATATTGCCGAACCACGTAATTCTTTGTGTCTATTTTTCTTCTCTCTTCTTTAATATTGCGTAAATAGGTTTATTTTCACAACACTTACCCTTCCAGGTCTAGTCTCCATTAGTGTGACACATACAAACACAAGCCACCAAGATTCTCTTTCCAAAAAAGTCAACACCAAAAGAAAGTAACCAACCCACTTTCTAACAGGTTTCAGTGAAGGACCCAAGGATCCAAATGTGAGTGATACTAAGAACATCTATATAAAAGAAAGGAACTTGTCAAGTGCCACTCATGGCTTATAATTAGTCTCATGCAAAGAACTTTAGTCTACTAGTACAAAGATTTGGATTTTTAGCACGTGCCACAGAAGATAGAACCATTGCAAGTGTCTCTGCCTTTATTTTTATAAATGATAAAAGTAAATGATTGCAAATGAAACCCGATTTTTCTCTCCCGTAACATGGACCTACTTGGCAATTACTTCATGCTTTTTCTCTTTCAATCCAATTGTGACAGGGAAAATTTTTGAGATAGAGATTACATGATAAAGGGACAAAAGCACAAAAACTCAAAATGTTGATGGACATTACTATTATATATTTGTAGTCTTTCGATGATGATTAGCCCATAAGGATCAAATAACACGCATTGTAGAGGAAAATAAAGCCCTTGAACAATGATGAACTCTAAGGATCCATTTGATTGAAGAAGATGAAAAAGTGAGAGGATAGATAAAATTTAGTTTTCCCCATATATGTTTGATTAGAGGAATGAAAAAGTAGAAGGATGAAAAACTGTTTTATTTAATTGAAAAGAAAAATAAGAGGATGAAAATTGTAATTTGTAAAAAAATAAATTTACTCTCATGTCCTTATTAGATAAAAATAAAATCAAAGTAACAAATTAAAGAAAAAAAAAAGTATGAACCAAAAAAAGAAAACCAAAACAAATGGAAAAAATAAAAATAACAAGTACCTAAGAAAGAAAAACCTAAGAAGAAAAGTAGAAAGTGAAAGGGAAAAAAAATGAAACAAATGAGTAACAAAAAAGACCCAAAAAAAAAATGAAAAGAAACATTGCATAGGGTGGCTTGAACTATACCAAGGGGGCTTTTTTGGTCCAAATTTTTTATGATGATTTTTTCTTCAGTTTTCTCCCTAATATGAGAAGAAAACATTATGGTAAGCTCGAGGAGAAAATACTCATAAAATCAATTTTTTCTCGATTTTTTTCTAACCCCTTTTCCATCCATCCTAAAATCTCCCTAACCAAATGAACCATAAGTTATAAAAGGGGAGAGCGATATATAAACAGTAAATGCAAAAATAAACACACAAATCTAGCCAAATTATCATTCAAAATATCAAAGAGCCTCTCAATAATTCTTTTGCTATGGTAATTAAGATTTTTATTATTATTATTAATGAGTTCCACGCGTGACCACTTTGCAAAGAATGTATTAATAAGAAAAAGGGGAAAAAATGCATCCATCTTGAGGAGCTACCTATGCACAACTTTTCTGATTTCGTTCTCAGCCCTTCAACTCAATGGGCCAGGCTATCCCTAAACCATCAGAATTTGAAGGAGAAAAAGGCACTACGCATCAGAAGCACCAATGACAGAGACACTCAATATGTAACTTTAAGTACGATCATTGACGAGGTTCAAAGAAAGAATCCAAAACTAAAATAGATGTTAAAGAGATGTCAAAAAAGGAGCCCGAACAAGCTGAAATTTACATCTGCAACATTGAAACAAATCCAGACGACACAGTAGCTCATTTGTGTTGGGGGATTTCCAGGACTTAAAAGACAAATTCTGGACAAAAGACAACATATACCAACATATTTGGTAAGTATATAGTAGAAAGTTCTTGTGAAATCATTGTTACACAAAGAAATGTTCAGAGTGGATTAACTTGGAAGTTCCTAGCTTGGGTCACAAAAAGAACTCGCCCAAAATCTTGAAAAAAGGCAGTCGTAAGCACCGGGCATGGAAAGCTTATTTTCCTGTCTCCTGGTCATCACCAAAAGCTATATCGAATATCTGATTGTAGTCATCTACAAAGTGAACATCAAGGCCTTCTTTCACATTTGTTGCAAGTTCATCAAAATCCCTCTTGTTAGCCGAAGGGAATATGATGGTCTTTACTCCATTCCTTCTGGCTGCTATAGTTTTCTCCTTAACCTGATTTTGTCCACAAGGAATGACAGTTTCGTGAGTTGAGATGAACCAAAATGTGCACACCATTGCAGCATGTCAACCAGTAATGGATCACAAAATGATCAGAAGTCCAGAGGACCCACTAGTCTCCATTCAATGATTTAAAGTAATAGCTATTTTCTTTGAATTTGAATTCAGAAAAGTTGGGAAAGCCACAAAAACAAAAATTCATGCTTGCCATGAACATCAGATTTATGCTAAATATATACATGAAATAAAACAATTACACTAAAACTTAAGAATAAACATCCCTCCCATTGGGTAAAATGTTAAGAGAGCGCCAAGGAAATGAACCATTATGTAATTAAAACAACAAAAGTTTTGTGAGTAAAGAATTTATTTAGGATGGCAGAATGTTAACGACAGATGAAATAATATGTATGCAATGGTTTCTTTATCTCACCCAACCAATTGGTAGAATCTTCCCCAATAGAGTAAATTCCCCAGTGATTGCTAGATCCTTCTTGACAAGCTTCTTCATGGCAAGAGACAACAAGGATGTGATCATGGTGCAACCAGCACTAGGCTCATCCATAGGGGTGGCCCTCAAAGGAACATGAAGATAAAGCTTGGAATTTGCAAAATAACGGTTATCAGGCTCTTTCTTAAACAACATTGATCTTGCAACTATGTGAGCAAGCTGAGCACTTCCTTTCATAACATCTCCAAGTTGACCTGGAAGAGTGAGGGCCCCTTTCCCCTCTCCTTGCTCAATTTGAGTGGCCTTTATGTACAGGGTGGATCCCCCCATGGCAGTCCAAGCAAGACCCATAGCTACTCCAACTGGAGTCCGATCATAGATGCGCTCAGCATTGAAAACAGGATCTCCAACAAAATCAGCTAGGTTTGATATGTCAACGACAACTTTCTCAATAGTCTCAGTTGCTTCACTTTCCTGGATTGTCTTGGAATCTGTCACATCCTGGGAAGAGATTGCAAAAGGTTTGCAAAGATTGAACAATGTGAATCAAAGATGAATCTAGCCTCAAAGGTATTTAACCACATTAGAAAGAGTCGCAAAGTGCAATTTAACAGGTAAACATAAAAAATACATTGGACTTGCAAAACCATTCACCATATAAGTTAAGATATCCTTAAAACTTTCTAGGTCTCCCAGGTAGGGGGTTTGCAAAGCTCTCTTGTAATGAATTCCAGATATTGAGCCAAAAACAAAAATGAAAGAAATTATTCCATATGGGATAAAAACATATTCAGGTCAGAACACCATTTTTTACAACTAAAAAAAAAAAAAAAAGGTAAAGTGCAACCCTACTTTTTTACTCGATTCACCAGCACATCGCACTAGAGCTTCCCCAGGTTTGTCAGCTATTGCAGGTTCATATGACACTCCTTGTCTACCAAGTTGGAGAGCTATCTGGAAGTCCACAGAAGAAAGTTTTAAGCTTCAGACAATCCATATACATTTAAACGAACCAGTATGATTTCAAGCATCTCACGCAAGTGCTCCCCACACAGAAGCAACAGAAGGGGAAGGGGATTTGAATTACACAAGCTAGTATGATTCACTATGGCTATATTGCTCATTCCAGTTTGATATTTAAAAACAAATAATTGAAACATGGTCTTTAAATCATGTGTCCTATGTTGTTATGGGCCATCATCACTTAAGGGTCATCTCACTATTATAAAGTTCCCCACTTTGTAATAATAATAGAAAGTGAAGCGTTTAACAAACCTTGTGATAAATCTTTTCTATGTGCTTCTGGAGATTCTGAACTCCTGCTTCATGGCAGTATTTTTCAATCAGACAAAGAAGAGCTGCATCGGTCACTTCAACCTGGAAAAAAAAATAAGAATAAAAAATAAAATAAAACAAATGTGCTCCATTGTTATTATTATTATTATTATTATTATTTGAAAGTTACACAAACATCCAGTGCCTATTCCATTTTTTCCAATGAGAATACATGCATGCATGCGGGGCAGAGTGAAAGAGAGAGATCACACACCTCTTCGGGTTTGATTCCACATGCTTCACGTGTGCTCTTCTCCAAATAGTCTCTCGCAATGTGCATTTTCTCATCAGTAACATATCCAGCAATAGAAATGAGTTCCATTCTGTACAAGAAATCTTTGGGTATATTGTCCACAACATCTGCTGTGCACACAAACAGAACCTGCAATGTGAGACCAGGTAAGATGATGTTCAGCAGCCCCAACATCATCTAAATGATAAGTAAACTCAAAATATACAGGTAGGTATTATGACTAACAGCACAATCTATGTTGGATAAGAAAGGACACTCTAAAATGTATGAGATACCCTGCCAAGAACAAATGTAGTACAAGATACGTTTCAACATATGCCTATTGTCAGACACTTTGTTTTGGATTAGTAAAATTTGGCCCCAACGGAAGATGGAAGGGGAATTCGAAGTAGTGACCTCCCACCTCCCCTTCATGAGGTCCTCTTGTTACACAAATAACAAATGTACAACAAAGAGAAGGTCACTCCTTAACATGTCACAAATTTAAAAGTTCACTCATCTACTCCTCACTCAATTCCTTTGTTGCATGCACATTATAAATTGTATAAAGCTACGATGTTGTGCATGCTGTATAAGACACGCTCTTCATTTCGCACTAAGGTAGAGAAAAACAAAATCAGAAACTTCAATAATACAGCCACCACATACTCGTGCGTCCAAGTCCATGTAAGAAGGATAGTACCAATTTAGTAAAATAACAAAGAACATCTAGTTAGAAGACAAGTCTTGCAGAAATACAACCTCTAATGTCTCCACATCACCACAATGACTAACCTTTGATAGGTCAATTGGAAAAAAGAAATAGTCATCTACGAATTTAGCATTTTGCTCAGGATCAAGAAGATCCAACACTGCACTTGTTAGATCACGAGCATGCTGTCTTCCCAACTGCCATAAACAAAGAAATTTGAATATTAAAACCATTCCATTATTTTTAGAAAGGGAGCAAAAAATATATTGTTGCAAACAGATTTTCATAAAAATAAAAGAAGAATTTGAATGTTATCATAATAGACCATCCATGTGCTAACAAACATGTCAAAAACTAGTCATACTGTACTATAAAAGGAAGCCCGAAAACAAAATAGCTCAGATCTGAGATTAATCAAGCCAATTAGCCATCAATTTACCTTGTCGACCCCATCAATTAAAACAAGAGGGTTAGCTGTTCCCACAGTTTTTAGGCACTGCACCATCTTTCCTGGTGTAGAACTAACATTGATTCGAAAATGCCCCTGAAAATAAGCTTAGGAGTTAATGATACAACAAGTATAATGGCACAGTACAGCCACATTTATTTTTGTCTCAATATAAATAAAATGTTTAATTACCTTGATTTCGGCAATGTTAGTCAATCCTCCAACAGAGATCGAGTAGAACTTACGATTCAAGGCACGCGCAATTGAACGACCTATGCTCATTTTGCCTACCCCAGGTGGGCCAGAGAAACATAATATTCTTCCTATGATGCATTAGAAAAAAATATCAGTTTTGATATACTACCTTCGATTTACAGAAATATGCAACACTCACTCACAACCTTAAAACGACTAAAATAAAGGAATGCTACCAGCCAATCAGTAGAATGTAGTGTAATTGATACTTAAGAAATGGAGTGGGAATGACAAAGCAATGAGCCTAATGAAAAGAACATCTTATGCCTAGGAGTGACCTAACAAATCAAAACAAGGTAATTTCTTTTCTTTTTTTCTTGGCTCTATCCACACAATAAATCCCCCTTGAACTCATGGTTTTAAAAACTGGACCTATGCAAGAACCAAAAAAGGGAGTGGTTCTCAGTTTTTTGGTCCAACCCTGGTTGGACTGGTAGTCAAACGGGTGACATCATAAATAATTTAATTAATAATTTTAAAATTATAAAAATAAGTAGTGACTCATCATATTATTTATTAAATATATCAAAACAAATATAAACAATTTCAAATGAGTTTTCATAGCTTATATAAAATGGGTAAGAAATTAATATTACAAAAATAATAACAATATGATGACATTTATTTCTTTTATCATTTTACAACGTAATTAAAATTAAATAATTTAATTGGAGTCCCCTTCAACTTAACATGATTGATATGTTTTTCTTGTAGATATTAATTCTAAAATAAAATGGTGTTAAATTAGATGCTAGTGACTAAAAAGTTAAAAGTTAATATACAAATGATTTTTTTATTTTAATAAAAATATCATATGTTTGTATTTTTTTACCAATCAATATAAATAAAAAGAAAAGGCCAAAACCAAAGCCAAATGGCTGCCATATGTTTAGTTCCAATTCCCATGCCCATTATTTTTTAAACTTCATTTATTTTCTCTCTCACATGTTTAATTGCCTTCAATTATTTTTATTCTCACCTGTTGGTTTGTCTCCAATTTTCTCATTTACTCTCTCACCAAGGCTGTCATGCATTTAGTCCCAATTCCCATGCCAATCAGCCTTGAGAACACGTTTTTTGGTTGCCCTTAATTAGTTGCAGCTTACAAGTTCCCCCCCCCCCCCCCCCCAAAAAAAAAAAACTTACAGCTCTCTCTCTCTCTCAATTACAACTTACAAGGCAGTCAGCACTAAACCATGCCATTACAGAGGCTTAGGCCTTAGTTTCAAAGAGATCAAAGAAGAGACAGAGATAGAGGGCACTGATTTAATGACCCAAACGACGCAGAAAACACCACTGTTTTGGCCAAAATGGTGTAGTGTTGATGTTTTAAGGGAACCAGATCATAACTGGTTGAGCTGTCCCGGTTTCTGGTTATTCTTGCTTTTTTATGTAATTTACCTAGCCGGATTAGCGTCTCGTTCCTAGTCAAACCGCTTAGTCCAGTCTGGTTTTTAAAACCATGCTTGAACCACAAATAAAAGACGAGAAAGTAATATCATCACTAACATTTTGTATTATTTTGAAAATGACCAATGCATTATGAGAAGTATGAAGTATCATATGTTTGCTAAATATATGAGGTCATAAAAAGGACACAAAAACCATTATTTGCATGCCATTTGAGCTATATAACTCATTGGCGGCAATAGGGAGACACTTAAAACTCTTACATTAAGATCTAGAAACAATCATTTTTTAGATAGGTAAGTTCTAGAAACAATCATAAGAGAAGAAATCTATACCAACCTTGTGTAGTTCCTCTGTGTTTTCCAACAGCTATGAATTCCAATATTCTTTCCTTCACATCAGCTAAACCATAATTGTCTTCATCAAGAATTTTTTTTGCCCGAAAGACATCAAAGTTCTCATCACTGCATTTGGTAATGAAAAATAGAATTAACATTTATTCTCATATTATAATAAAATCTGTTTTAGAAGGCAATACAAAAAACGTTAGGAAACTTTGAAATCTCAAAAGCATTTTAAGGATTATTATTCATTAAAAGTTAAATGACAACTAATTTTAGCAAGTCAACAAACCTATAAATTCCCCAGGGAAGAGCAGTCAACCAATCTAGATAGTTATGAGTTTCATTAAATTCAATTGAACTGGCTTCAAACTGCTGCAGCTTTGAAAGCTCTTCGTTTATAACTTGCAAAACATGAAGTGGGATCCGATCCCTGTTTCCTTCAAGCCTCTCCCTAAATTTTGCTGCTATTCAAAACGATGAAATAAACAATTACAAAATTGATCAACATAGCACTTCTCATTAAAATATTGCACAGATATAGCTCCTGATTCAGATAAGGAGTTAAAATCATCCGACTAGAACAAAGTACGACCTTCATTTTCTACAAATACTTCCTAACGGAACTAACCATGCCAAGCCTTGAATATATAGTTTTCAGTTCCCAGTGGACATTCTGTCTAAGTTAACAAATATTCCTTTTGGATTGGTAAACAAACTGCTTACTACTCCAAAGAATAGAAAAACAGAACTAACCAGAAAGTGCTGTTTTGGCATCTGTCTCCAAAACCAATTCCTGCATCAAGACAAGCCAGGAAAATTAGAAGGTGGACCAAGGTTCAAACAGAGCAAATTAATAATCCAAAGATGCGGCAAAGTGACTAAAATAAGAACTAAGATACATACACGTATATGTATAGACATATGATAGTGGGGCAAAATACCTTCTTTATGGCCTTAAATTGTTCATTCAACAATTAGCGGCACAGCTCACCACTAATCTTTTCTTTCATTTCTTTTGCAATTGATTCTAATATACATTAGCAATTCATAAAAAATGGAATTAAGTACCTGAATCTTGCTGATTTCCATAGGTTTCTTCAATAATTCAAGCGTAAGTTTTAAACGTTTATACACCTGAATGAGCAAATAACATAGAGTTACAAGAGCAGTTTGGATGAAGCAATCTCAAATTCAAGGATTTAAAAGCGCATCTTTTATGGATGCTAGAAAGCAAAAGGTTTTGGACGTTCACATCTTTTGCAATGTACAAACAACTGTCTGGGAATGTTTCCAAAATATACTCCGTTTTAAGACCAGACTCTTCAAGATCAGTAACTAAAACTAAAATGTGTCAATTTCAACATACATCTAGCTCTTCAAGCACTTGCTGGCACTGTAAATTTTTCGCACCAGATATCACAGCTCCAAGATCCGCTAACCTTGGAAACTCAGAATTATCAATATACTGCAGATTTTGAAGAGAAAAGGGAGAAGTTAGGACATCCAAATTATCAAAAGCAATGTGATAGAATTGAATACAAACTGCAGTGACAAATTATATCAATATGCAAAGATGTTTACATATAACAGTATCAGGCTACATCAGTCATTGCTGCAAAAATATTACTAAAACACAGCACATTCTTGGCCAAAACAAAGAAAAAGAAGGGGGGAGGGGGATCTTTCTCCGTCATACAAGTATTAGCTTTTGAAGATCATGACAAATGGCCCACAAATGGAGCCAATAAAATAAGAGCTTTATTTTACTTCAGTTATTCAGAAGCAATTACCAATTCAATATGGAACTGATTGAGTTAAAAGCAGAAAGCAAATCATTCAGCTTCTACAACAGATTTAAAGGCTTATTGAAACTAATGCTAACACAACCTAGCAAATATATAGACCCCTATAAACCCAATTTTAGGGCTTAATCACTTTTACTCCTGACTAACAATAAGGTCCAATATAAGTCGTTAACCAATTTCACAATCCATGGATGACAATAAACAATATAAAGCAATAAAGCAATATATAGTGCAGAAAATGGAAGGTGCAAACGTCAGATAACATTGAGACATGTTATCAAAGAGGAAACTAGAGCCCTCGATGAAAAACCTCTCTGCCAACTCTACCGGTTGGAAATCCACTATAATGAAGTAGACCCTCCAAGCCTAAATCTCCCGATGTACTTGAGCCCTCCAAGCTCCTGCTAACATCCAACTTCACCAAGTCCTTGCTTCTAAAGAGCAATCCCAGTTGAGCAACCCACCACTAGCCACCAAGTGAAACTTGGATTTGTGGCTTGAACCTCCAAAGATTCCCAACTACCAACAACTCCCTGACACTTATATATGATAGAGGTACTGAAGGTAAGAATCTCCTCTCAAAGATGTAAACATGGTGAGAGTGAAAGAGGAGAAAAGCTATGGGTTCCCTCACTGAACAATGGGTTTTCTCTCTCTAGAAAGGATGAGCACAATAAATAAGCTCTCACAATCACTCTCAATCTTCTCTTCTAGGGTTTTTCTCTAGTTTCTGGAGATTATTGGTACAGAGTGGAAGGGTGTGTGTTGGTACCAAATGAGCTGGCTACATGTAAGAATAAGGAGCTAGAATCTTGTTATCAAGTAAGTCGTGACATCAAACTAAACTCCCCCTTTCTTGAGACATGAGACAGCTTCACAGGCAAGCTTTGTAGCAGACAGGTTGCAAGCAGGTTGCAACCCCACCCTCAACAGCTTCAACTATCTTTGACTAGGCTCAAATACCATTACTAAAGTACACGTAATCCCCCCAGAAAATGCATCAAAATAACATAATTAAATGTAAATTTGGCACGGAATAAAGCCAATACAAATACATCAAAATAAACAACTTAACATTTATGATTTGATGGATGCTTGTATTTTGCATGGTTTAAAAACCGGACCGGACTGGCCAATTGAATCGGTTCAACCAGGCATCGAGCACCAATCTGGTCCTGTAAAAACCCCTAAAAGCAGCCAAAATCGGGAATCGGGAGCAAAAACAGTTCTTAATGATTTGTGTATTTGATTGATTTTGGTCCCCAAATGTATCCTTCTTGTATACTTGGGTGTCTCTTTTTAATGATTTGAAAAAAATTCCATTACTTAACACACACACTCACTCACAAAAAAAAAAAACAAAAAAAAAACAAAACAAAAAAAAAAACAAATTTAAAGGTTGTTACATTGACAGCAAAAGCAAATATAGTCTTTTTTTCTTTTCTTTTTTGATAGGTCAAAAGCAAATATAATTGATATGTATAATTATTATTATAAAGTTGCTTTGAACAAACTAGGTAGGTGGTAGGCCCCATATCTTCTTTTTAAATCCTTAAGCTCTAGCAAATGAGGATACGATTAGTCTTTAATTAACATGTTCTTTGACAGAGCATAAATGGTAGATTCTTCGGCAAAGTGGACATAATTGGTACTGTCATGCAACTCTCTCTCTATATATATATGAGCCCTTCACCGGAAGGGATTGAAATCTCAACCTCATCCTCCAGCTCCTTTTATGTTAGGGTAAAAGACCATGAGAACATAATCAGCAGGTCTTAAGAAGCATAGAAATTTCAACCAAATTATCAATCGAGGAACTTAAAGAAGGACAACTAGCACTGTAGAAGATATATTTGTTGGTTTGTGTCATTACTTATTAGCTACATTGTTATGCAAGCTGATGAAAGTAGATTGAGTTTTGTGGCTTTCAGGATTGTATACTTGAAATGCAACATTGTCAGACTACATTGAGGAGGGAGGATGATTATATCCTCACTTGGTTAAAGTCACTTACAGTCTCCACAAGTGCTTTTTTCTAGATGCTAAAATAGAGAAGCGCTATATGAAATAGTTTAAGCATTAAAGATTATATTAGATAGAAAAATTTTGAATTATCATATTTAATGGAGGTTACAGTTTTCAACTATTTTATCAGAGAGGGTGAGAGAGATGATTTTGTCCTTTTTCTTTTTTTAATCAAATCCAGGATTGCCAACGTGATTTAATCATTTTAGTAAATAAAATCATTAACCCTCCACCAAACTTACCCATACTTTACCTACATTTTCCCCTTCCCATTTCTTCCTTCTTCCTTTATATGTAGACTGGCAATAGAGTTATTACAAAGGTTGGATTTGATCAAAATTTTGGAATTTATAAAGCCACTGAGGGAATAAAGCAAAAGGCACCATAGCCTAGGAGCCAAAAATAGCAGCATTTGGATGGAAAAGAAGAAGAGAAGCCATGGAAGCAAAATGTAACAATACAACTGTATGGAACTATGATAAATAGTACAAATTGATAATAAATACAACCTTTCTTACAGTCATTAAAGGAAAAGATCAATGGTGAAGCTTATAAGCATACAACATAAAAAAGGACCCTTAAAGCCAAACCAGAAAATAAGGAACAAACCCGAGTACAAATGCGTTTCAAATAGGGACGAGTATTGAGAACATCTCTTAGGGTAGATTTAACCTCAAATGATGTTGCCTTTATGACATCATCATCCTTGTTATATGGTTTATCCTGCAATATAGAATATATTCCACTAAAATGAAAGATAAAAATGTGAATTAAACTTTTAACCCCTACAAATGATCATTCCATTGGGAAAAAATACATAATATAGACAGCTTGCCTTGAGATGACCAACTTTTACAGTAAGAGGTTCCTTGTCAACCTGTACAAAAGATAATATATTATTCAGTTCAGAACACATTCACATAAAAGGTCGTACATAGTACACAAGGCTCCCACTTGAGGTGATTGGTAGGCACCCTTCGTCCCCCTCCCTCTTTTTTTGGAGAAGTTCAGAAAATATTCACATATCATACCAACAAAAACAAAAACAGAAAGAAAAGCTTAAGGATATAATTATATATTAAAAAAATAATAATCATATGGATGACAGGGTGACTTCATCCAAGACTTGAAATGTTTTCATGAGCTCATTAAAATTTCTGTAAAAGCGTCTGAGCCATCAACATAGAAATTTGTAGTGACTATCGTTCCTTCGTACTCACCATCTCCGTGATTCGAAGTCGTCCAAGTGCGACAAGGACCACTCGGTCTCCTCGGATACCTAAAATCTGGTACATTAAAATAAATTTTAAACAGAATAATCACGGATATAGGTTTTTCTAATACATATATTTCAGGTGAATAAATCTAACCTTCTAAAAATTCCAACCAACAAGTTACCTTAGCGTGTATACCAACTTCATAAAGACGATTCAATAACTCTTTTCCATTTAAATCATATATGTTTTTCTCTGCTTCAGAACCAGATACTAAACTAGGATCAGTCCCTGGCTCATCTTTAACAAGAAAAGCTCCAACATATGGGGCATGCCGTGCATAGCTTTCTTGCAAAGCTGCTAATAATTTAGGATCCTGCATGTATGGTATTAAATGCATTAGAGAACCAACAGTTCCAACTTATAAGTCCCTTTTCTATCGAAAAATTTGATACAATTATATACAAGTCAGAGAAAACATCTATTATAAGCTTCAGATGATGTACAATCAAGTTTTATGAACATTGCAACAACAGCAGCTTAGAAAATGGACCTCACTAGAATATGAGATATACCAGGAAACTAAAACAAGGATTCAAAGAGCAACTTATTCTTAATTAAGAATCCTGCCATACCTTAACTTGAACTGGCCTGTGGAATCCTGGAAAAAATGGTAAATGTGGAAGTGGTAAGGCCAAAACCTGCAACCAAAAAGCTTGCTTAATTCTAAAGGAGAAATTTAATCAATTTGCATAAAATCAAACTGCATAGAAACCAAAGAAAAAATCAATGATACAAAAATGAAAAAATCAATGATACAAAAATAAAATTTCTGATCAAACAATTTCTGCTAGAGTTGAAAATAAAGCAGAACCCTTGCTAACCCCGCAACTCGAACCCTTTCCTCCAAGACTCCCATGCACTTTGTGCATGAGGAGATGCCAATAAAGCAGAACCCATTATTAAATTGGAGATATTAAAACAATCAGCGTGCAGGGCAAGAATACACCAGCATGCTATCAATATGTAGATTACGTTCTTTATATATATATCTTCATTCTTCCAGAAAACAATATAACTCAGATCTGAGATTAATCAAACCAATTAGCCATCTATTTACCTTGTCGACACCAGCAATTTGTACAAGAGGGATAGCTGTTCCCGTAAGTTTTAGAGGGTTAGCTGTTCTGACAGTTTTTAGGCCCTGCACCATCTTTCCTGGAATAGCACTTTGGCGATGCCCCTGAAAATAAGTTTAGTAGTTAATGATACAAGAAGCATAATAGAACTGAACAGCCACATAATTATTCTTGATGTCAGCAAGGTCAGATAATTGTTCAACGGAAAACCGGAAGAACTTAAGATTCAAGGCACAGGAAATTCCGGTTTTAAGTGGAGATATGCAGTTCCAGTTTTTATTAATTTATTTATACATTTTTGAGTAGGATAATGCATTCTAAACTAAGCACGGAGACCGCTCTGCAATAAGATCAATCACCAATCATGCAATAATCTTATATAAGCTTGCCAGTGTAGGTAATTGTAAGCTTGCTAGAGTAGGTTAGCAAGATAAACATGTAACCGGCCCTCATAAAAGTGTTTGTGAATCTATAATCAATCTTTCTACAATACACTAAACCGCAGATTTTGGCTACAAATGATAAATTCTTTAGTCTCAGCCTCTGAGTTTGGGCTTATTATTTAAGCAAAATTTTGAAAATTAAGGTGAAAAAAAAAATCCATTACCTCTTCACCTTCTTCATCATCCTCTTCCTCGTCTCCTTCAGCGTCGTCTTCATCTCCATCATCGTCTTCACCGTCCTCACCAAGCTCTACCTCATCATTCAAAACCCTATCTCCCGTTTCCTCTTCGAAATCCATCTTCTCCTCCGTGAGATTCTTATTACCAGAAGCGATTGTCGAGAAAATTTTAAAGATTCTACAGAAAAATAAGAATTCAAAATTCATAAATTGGACCCAAAAAAACAAAAAAAAAAAAAAAAAAGTGACAGTGAGAGTGAGAGAAGGGAAGAGGAGTCATGAGTTTTGAACCGATGTTGAATCAAATAAACACAATCCGAAACCTACCCACGCCAAGCCATTGCAACCTGCCTCTATTCTCTACTACCTACGTTGCAATGATCTGAGCGAGTGGAGTGAGGGTTTCCTTGTGGAGGAAGAGAACCCAGAGAACAATAGAATCCTTTTATAGTCTCTCCCTACCCCACTATATATAAATATAAAAACGTCACACGTGTTCGATTACTTAATTCAACCCTAATTCTACGTCTTTTTTTATTTATGCTAAGTTTGCGTCTTTTTTTATTTACGGTCCATCACCAGAAGCCTTTGTTGGTCCACCCTAAAAGTAATACTATTAGTAAAGTTTAAATTACTTTTCTGATACTTTTCAACAACAACAAAATAATACTTTTCTGATAAATTTTAAAAAAAAAGTTAAATTACTTTATACTCCCCTTTAATATTTGTCAATTTTGTTGGGCAAAAAACTTAGCTCTCTTGAAAAAGTCCAGTGATAACCAACATTAAGATTATCGAGATAAAGATAAGAACATAAATCAAGAGTCCTAGCCAATCCCACCGTCGATCATGACCCAAAATAATTATAAGGATTTGAGTGACAATTGATAATGTTTAGATGCATATGAGTATATACTTATAACAAGTGTAATATGTTTCATACTCTGTTGTATAATATGAGAATTCAATATCAATAGAGCTACAAACTCCTCAACATATTCGAGGAAGTCAAATACAATATTGCTCCATTTCTCTCTCTCTTTAAGCCCTCTCTCTAGATAGTGTCTGTTGAGTTCTCTTTTTCCCTTGCAGATACGCAATTGTTTTGTGCAAGAAGGAACAAATTTGTTGCAAGGATGATAACACTTTTTATTATAAAAATATAAATAATTTGTTAAATTATTAATAATAAAAAAATAGCATGTGACACATGCATACATATAGATATATTTAAAATTGAACACAGTTTTTAACATAACAATATAAATAATTAGTCAAAATTTTTTTTTTTTATAAAGTAAACGTAATTAGTCACATATTAAAATTCTTACCTAAATTTAATACTACTTAATTCCCTAATCGTGGCAATTTTCTTGGCCATTAATATATATATATATATAATTTTAAAAGCCTTTTAAAAGAACTATTTATTTGTATTGATATAATGTATATAAAACGATTTCTTCTCACTGCTTATCATAAGTATATCAATTATATATAATTTTATTAGCCTTTTATATAAAAAAAACTATTTATTTGTATTAATATAATGTATATAAAACTATTACTTCTCATTGCTTATCATAAGTATATCAATGATATATAATTTTAAAAGCCTTTTTTAAAAAAAAAACTATTTATTTGTATTAATATAATGTATATAAAACTATTCCTTCTCACTGCTTATCCTAAGTATATCAATGATATTCTAAAAAAAAAAAAAAGTATATCAATGATTGTCTATAATTTCAACTTTATCCTTAGTAACCATCAACTTTTTCTTTTTTTTGAGAAAGACCATCAACTTGTTTCACTTAGATGCTTGAATTACATGAAACCTTTCCATTTATTATCTTTTTCATGCTTAATTTATCATCTTTTTTCATCCTTCACTAAGCATTCACATTAAACCAAGTTGTGAAATGCTTCGTGCTAACAAGTCCAATTCCTTATAAATAGAATATGGATAGAGGATTGGAGTTTCCACTAGAGGAGATGCACTAGGTTTTGGTATCATGCTACTAGAGATGATTACATGAAAGAAGCCCTCACGAGATATTGTGATGTAATGGGTGTAGTGGATGTTACAAGATTAACACCTCATCCATTAAGTGGGTAAACGACTCTTCATTTTTCATAATAAAAAAGTCATTTACTCACTAGTGAATATGGATAATATTCTGAATGTATCTAACTTAATATTTGCTCCAATATATATTAGCTCATTAATCACTACAATTAAAAAGAATAAAATTGTCTCTCTCCTTTTCAACGTGTGATTAAAAATTTTCACTAACATTTTATCTTCTATATTAATTTCCACATATTTACATTTATATTATCATATAAATCAATTTTAATTAATTAATATTAAAATACTCCAACACATATTATGGATGATCTGCTTACCTCATTAAGCAGGATGTGTAATTAGATTTCTCTATCCACTTGTTGTAAGCATAAAATAAAATGTGATACTATGAAATAGTTCAGCAATCAAACTACTCCAATCCAATAGGATACTATAAAATGAGTAATTCTTAGGTACTCCCGGAGCACGGAGAATGGTGCTCCCTCCTCTCACATTCATGGTGGGGTCCGCTCATTAAATTCATGATGGAGTCCACCATGAATGTGAGAGGAGAGAATATCATTTCACTATACTCCGGGACTACCTAAGAATTTTCCCTATAAAATAGCAGTGCACTAGTGTTAGGCACATGGATATTTTAAAAGTTTTTTCTTTATCATTTACGTTTGTTATAAGTTCCAATCACCGTAAACATTATAAGGTGGACAATTCAACCAATTGGGTTGATTGACTCTCCTTATCCACCAAAAAAAAAAAAAAAACCATTGATTTAATCAATCATTTTTTACTGCTTGTTTTCCATTTCTTGTATGGAAAATCTAATCGATTTCCAACGGGTTTCCTAAAAGAACCATTGATCTAATTGGTTTTTTTTTACTATTTTTATGGCATATCTGGTGTAATAGAATTACTAAACAAAAAAAAAATCTAATCATTTTTTGACAAATTTCTAACAAAATCCATTTAATTTATCGGTTTTACTATGTTTATGAAAATCCAATTAATTTTGATATACATTTTCTAGCTACGAGAATTAACGAGTTCAATTATCAACTTTAGAAGTGGAGATATTAGAAGGAAGCTTACAATTTTAACAATTTAATAATTTAAGTTTTGAAAATGATTCATTATTTCCTTTTATCTCCAATTACACAACTTAAATTGGGTTCACATAATTTTTTTAATTGGTAATTAATTAATTTATAAATCCGCTAAATAATAAAGTTTGTGATCTAAACCAGTATTCTCCATCTTAACAGCAACATTAAAGATCCTAAAAAAATATTGGGGCTAAATCAATACTATATACGTGCGTGTGAGTTTAAAAGCCTTGCTTAAGCCTTCAAGAGTTAGGCCTTTTTGAAGGTTTGAGTATTGTAAGTCTTTATTACAAAAAAAAATAATAATAATAATACTATATATGGTTCAACAAATCCAACTGAAATTTATAATTAAAACAAAAACAATCAAAGTGGACCTTGACGCATAGCTTAGGTTGCGTTTGTTTCAGCTGAAAACGAATTCCGGAATTACTTTTACACCCTTATGTGTGTTTGGCTCTAACAGAAAATATGGTCAAATGGAAAATCAATTACTCGTTGACCGTAAAATCACCCACTTCAGCCTTAAAACCAATGCAACCTTCATTTACCTTCAAATGATTTCCAGGAGAGAGAGAGAGAGAGAGAGAGAGAGAGAGCACAGGTGGCCACCCAGCCAAGCTCCAGCAGCCCAGATCGTGTCGCCCCCACTGCCCAGATCACGCCGGCCAAGCTTCCTCCTTTTTCTCTCTTCTTCCTCAACTCTTTTTCTCCCTCTTGCTTAACGTCGCTGATCTGGCTGCCACTGACCACTAGCCCACTACACTCCACCCCCAAACCCACCCTCTGTGCCGGTGAGTTTCCTCCACTGTTTGAGTTTTGTTTGAGTCCGACAACCTCACCTCACCTCCGATCCACACACCTCCGCCCAGCTGTCACTCTCCCTCACGTCGGCGAAGCCATACCCGCCTCCAAAAGCCAACCCACCCTCTACAAAAGCCGATCCACATCCCCTCAAACCCATCTAGCGAAAATCCACCCTTAAACCTATAAACAACCCATTAATGTTTTTATTTTGATTTTTGGTTGTGTTTGAAGTGTATGTTTTGAAGTTTTATGTTATAAAATTTGTTTGGAAGCTGAGAAAATAGCTGAGAAAATGCGAAAAATTTGTAGGAAAATAGCATTTTTAGAATGTTACTAAATACTAGAAATTGTTTTCCAAATTTCATTTTCCTTATGGGAATTCATTTACCTCTGCATTCATTTTACACTCGAAATTCGATTTACATCGAACCAAACGCAGCCTTAGAAACAAGTCCAAAAAAAGTGGTCTTAAAAACCTTGAAACGCTGCGTTTAAAGGGTCTATGAATTTGGGGAAAAGAGAGGAGGCGATATTTCAAGCGCCAAATCGCGCGAAAACGGAATTTTGTCACTTGAGTTGAGATGACGTCGTTTTGAATTCCATTCCAATTTCAGCACATTAAATTGGTTTATTTTCCCCCAATATTTTCTCCTCCACTCTCCGGAGTCTTTACGGTCCGTTCCCGAGAAAATACAATTTTAGGGAAAAATTTGAAACCAAAACTCAGAAATCTCATAACAACAGCTTGGACTTGAGATCAAATCTGTAAGGTCTCTATTCCTCTCCTCTTTCCTTTCTATTTTACACTCCGAATCCTTCCTTTTGTATATGTTAACATTATTTGTTGAATTCAGGTTCAAATCGCTTCGTGTTTCATTAATTTTATTTTGATCTAAATTCATACATGTTTATGTTATGTTCTGTCTAATATTATTTGAAATTTACTCTTTTGTGTTGTTTACTATTATTATTGTAACAGATACTGTAAGAACATTGTTGTAATAGTTTTGAATTTTGGCTGTCTATATATTTGATTGAATTATATTCAGCAAAAGAAAAAGAAAAAAAAAAAAAAAACACGGGGAGATTTGATTGAATATAAATTCAAATTAAGTTTCTATGCTTAATTTGTTACTATGAAAAGATATTGGCATCATGCTAGGGAAAATTGAACTCAGAAATCTTTTGTTTTTTTTTTCCCACTTAAATGAAAATGAGTGATGGATCCTCCATATACTATTAGATTGACTGAGAAAAGTCATATGATATTGAATGTTTAGGTGATGAGTATGTTCAGTAGCTGATTGAAGAAAAATGAGTAATTTGACTTTTAAGTGAGCATGATAAAGAATTTAACAAATTAATATTCTATTTTATCCATCTCATATTAGCTTTATTAGTGGATGTTAAATTATGCCATTGAATATAATGTTTTACTCAAAAAACACATGTGGGTAAAGTGTCGTTTTTTTTTCTAAATTACAAGTAGATAAAATATCATTTTTCTAAACACAACTGGTAAAAGACATCAATTTTTCTCGAAGCATGTGATCTATATGAGATTTTATACTTCTTGAAATGATTTTCATGCCAATTTTTAAATTGTGATCTCTGGAATTTATGATCTCTGGAAATTGTTATCTGGTTTTGACATTTCAAATTGTGTTGAAATTTATCAAACTTGTCTTGAAGCTGGCAGTTCCTGAGCCTTGGTACTTTTCGTGGAGTCAATTATGCTGTAGAATTATATTTAAATGGGCTCAAAAAAGTAATTCCAAATGGGATGTTTCAGGGGCATTCACTTGATGTCACCGATATTCGGCATCCTGATTGTCAGAATTTTCTTGCTGTTCTTGTTCACCCAGCTGATCATCCTGCGAGAATTCCTCCCAAGGGGGTCAAGGTGGTGACCACGAGGTTTATAATTAAATCAAAACCTGTCCAATTTATATCTCCCAAGGGGGTCAAGGTGGTGACCACGAGGTTTATAATTAAATCAAAACCTGTCCAATTTATATATTATTTTATTTTAGGATTACACTTATGATTTTGGGATTCCATGTGACTGGCATGATGGAGTAAAAAACTACTGGGTGAACAGGGATGACTTACTAGTTAGGAATTTTAAGGGACACAAAAGCTTGTTAACTAAGTTTGACCCGGAAGAACAAAATATAGACATAAAATATATAGAGGATTCATCAAATTTAGATAAGGTTTTGTCCTTCAAAGCTTATTACTTACTTATATATGTTAAAAAAAAAAAGGGTTTTGTCGATCGAAACTCCATGCATTTTTCCATTTCTTAGATCCTTATATGAGTGGATATCAACTTCAGGACAGTTTTCCATTTCTCATTTAGGCTCTCAATACTTCTGTTGTAGGTGATATGGTATGAATTTGCAGCGTTTCTTTGACAAGCCTGACTTGTGGTGGCTGAACAGTATGGGTAATCCTTGTACAAATTTCATATTGCTGTTGATGTAAGGGGATATGGAGTATGTGATGCTTGGAGCCATCTATTTGGCTTCCAAAAAATTGAGAGCCGTATTGATGGTGCCACAGGCAGAAAGTATTGCTTTATATGCCTTCTAGAATTGATATTATGATATGTAGTCTATAAATATTTGCTTTACAGTTTGTTCAAGGTCAACATACAGCCTATTTTTATCTGTGGTGGTAATTGGATATTGTCAGATGGGTTACTATGTCTTTCAAAGGAACATTATAAAACAGACATCAAGTTTCATGCTGATATGAATTTGAATATGATCTGCCGTTGGGGTGGTGGATTGGCTGAGAGGCCAAAATTTTATCATTGTTGTGATATTTATGGACTTCTGGTGATCTCTCTCTCTCTCTCTCTCCCCCCCCTCCCCCTCTGTGTGTGTGTGTGATGTGAGTGTAATCAATTTTATGGAGTGTTCACGAAAAGTAGAACAAGCAACAGCACAGGGAACATAGAGACCTTACATGGTTCAGCTTTAGACATATGTCCATGGGTGGCATTGAGGAGAAAATTTCACTAACAAAGTTACTGCAATAGTGACCCAAAACAATCACAAAACCCGACCCCAAATTCACCCAAAGAGCTCTTTCTCACAAATAACAAAGATTAGAGCTGCAAATAGGACTAGGCAGTATTGTTGGCTATTGTAACCTATCCATATGTGATAAACTATCATGTTAATGATATTTGTAACTCCTAAAATGAAAGCACTAGTGTTGAATTTTTAACATAACAATATAAATAATTAGTCAAAATTTTTTTTTTTTTATAAAGTAAACGTAATTAGTCACATATTAAAATTCTTACCTAAATTTAATACTACTTAATTCCCTAATCGTGGCAATTTTCTTGGCCATTAATATATATATATATTTATATAATTTTAAAAGCCTTTTAAAAGAACTATTTATTTGTATTGATATAATGTATATAATTACATGTTTATCAACATATTTTGTATCATTATTTTAGTTATGATTATTATTACTGCTACTGTTATTCCACAAAAAAACTCGATTATATATGATTAACTAGTGCTCTTCCTCTTACCGTAGATGGTGAGGTTCTTTTCTTTTCTCAACATAAATTTTATACATCATCTCCATAAGAATATTGGTCTAGTATCTTAACTAAAGGTAAACCATTTACTTTGTAAATGTTGATGTTAAGAAAATGATGATTTGGGAGCAGTAATTGTTAATAACTTGGCTGGTTGAGTGATCTAGTATAATTGAATGTACTCCTAGCTAATCTTTTAAAACCTTGTTGGGCATAGAGACTACTTCAAATCTTGTTTGATAAGTTCAGGGCTAGTTCATAAAATGTTAGTCAGACCTTTCTTGCTTTGAAGAATGTTAGTTACATTGTAGGGCCTCTAATTATTATACTTCTAAAGTGTTTGTTCCATAACATCCATTAAATATGCCCTGGTTGATCATACTTGTAGAAAGTTTTGTTCAATAATAGAGGTGGGTAAGTGTCGTGTCTATATTATACACTCATGGTTATGTTATAGCTATAGGGGTACTTTTGGAGCAGAAAAAGAAAATGGAAGTTGTATTTTTCATTCGGCCAGGGTTAACGATGATTTAATGACAGTGTTTTGGCAACCTTGGTGAGTGAAGTTCTTCTTGATCCTCTTTTTAGGCTGCAAAACTAGGCAATTATAGATATTGCTGATTCTGGGAGAGAGCTACACGTTCTTGTTCTTTACAACTTTTAAGAGTAAGCTGGAATGCAATTCAGTGACAAAATATGATTTTTAAGATTTTATGCTATTTGAAATAATTTTCATGCCAAATTTTTAAGAAATTGTAAGATTTTCCTTTCGTTGCATTCCTTACAAATTTAACTTGACTACACCTTTGCCTTTTCCTGCCAACCTTGTGTACTAACTATTTTCTTATTGGGTAGTTGGTCATTGTTTTTGGGTCTGATTTTAACCAACAGATGATCTGATGAATTTAATTTTTCTTGAAATTGCCAATGGCCTTTGGACCAAATGGCACCTCCAATTCCCATATAGGTATGGGTGGTGGGTGAGGTTGAGGGTTTGAATCCCCTTTGGGTGTGTGACTAACTTACCAAGAAAAAAATGATAGTAATAGATAATAAAATATAAAAAAAAATATGGAAATTGTTATCTGATTTTGACATGTCAAATTGAGTTGGTCACTATTATCACAAAAATGTTAACATGAGGGAAACAACTATCAGCATATATAACATTAGAGAACTTGATAAATAATTGAGACTTAAACCTCATATTTCATATGATGTGACTTAATTGAACTATGCCCATAACATGACCAAGTAAGAAAGTTAATTTGGAAAAACAATTGTGGGACTGGAGGCTATAAGCACCATGAAATCAATACATCTTTAGCAAGACCTAATGACCAAGCATTTAGTCAAACTTGTAGAGGACACTTTAATTCACCCAAATAAATAAGTGGAGCATGATCCAATATTCCATGAGATGTATCCAACTGATGTAATTGAATTAACAATATGTGGTTTAGATTTTTTTTTTTTTGGAGAGGAATGTGGTTTAGGAATTAAATGCAAAAAGTAAAATACAAAAACTAAGCTAAACAATTAAATAACCGTATATAATAACACTTCATAATTTTTTAAGAAAACAATGAACAAAATCCAAAGCAGCCAACTTGTTGCGTTGTTTCACATCAGTGTTGCTACTCTCTATATTTTAATAATATGGATGCTTTAAGTTGGCAATTGGCTGCCAAACACAAAATCTGCATGTACACAAGAGGGTAGAAAATAGACCTTTGCAAGAGTTCTGCTATATGTATGGAGTGCCTCGTTCTTGTCCCCCGTAGAGCTCTGAGCTGATGAATCCGAGCCACTCTTCGGTGACGACGAAGCTGATGAGAATATCGGCGGTTTTTGAAGCCAGAAGCTTGCACAAATTCATCATAGCGTTGATGTGGCTGCGACCGGGATACGGCATAGCCACCAGGTGGCAGACGATTGGATCAGGCTGTTCTGTTTTTGCAGGATCCATTTTGATGGAAACTGATAAGATTGAGGGAAGGTAATACAAACGAAACTACAACAAAGTAGTCCGAGCAAGATGGACTGACGTGAGAGAGAATAGATTATATGCAGTGACGTTTATGTGAAAAACTAAAGAACTAAATAAAACTTGGTCATCTTATTCAATGAATTGAATATGGATCGAGGCTCTATTTATACGGACCCAACAGTAAATACTAAATAGCCTTCAAAAAAAAAAAAAAAAAAAAACAGTAAATACTAAATAGATAGGATTTATATAATTTTTGTCATAACTTGCGATACGGTAAGTTGTAAGTAATGGAGATATGAACTCATATGGACTTACTTTTTTTCTTCACCACTCATAACTCGTCACATTACATGTTTCTATTGAAATTACTAAGATTTAAGAACAATTTGAGATTCAACTAAAGGCTAAAATGTATTTACTGTTATAATTAATTTAAATACAAATAAATTAGTCAATGCATCAAAACTAAAATAAATTTATTAAGGTAATATACAAAAAGTTCAAAAATCCATTTATAAACTCAGTTAATGTTAAACATAAAGGAAGAAAATGTTAAAATTAAATAAATAACTATTATAAAATATTTGATTATTTGGGTTTATTCTCACAAACAATTAGAAAGTACAAACTAATATGTTAATATAGTATTCATTTGGGTATCTTATAATTTTCAGTAATTTATTTGCATAATGTCTTTCAAAGATATAGTTGCTAATAGATTTTATGCTAAATGTGTGAGAAAAAGTAAAAACTATTTTTTTAAATTAAAAAAATAATAGTTATTTATTTATTTATTTATTAAGTGAGACAAAAAACAAAAACTTTTGATGGTTATGTGTCTTATATAGTACATGAGTTTCCATAAATCAATTGGCAATGAGGTGGCTTTTTGGGTTTGCTTGTCGTTCTTCAGAATTTTAGACGAGAGAGGGAGAGACAAATAAAGTGAGGTGTGAAAGAAATAATAAAAAATTAATAAATAAATAATATTTAAATGAATAGGTAAAAAAATAGAACCAGTGATGGAGAATGTTTTGTAAAGTGAAAAAGTAAAATAGATAAAGTAGCATTTTGTGGTGCCAAATAGCTAAAAAAAGTAGCTCCATCAATGTGGATGCTCTAACAAAGTATTCCAGTTTTTTGAAGACAATCTGGTTTCATTGTCTCCAGATTAACCAAATGGCAAAGAGAAATAGGATTTTCCAAGGTGGGCTTTTATTTGGCTGACTTTTCAAGTGGTTGCCATTAACAATGAGTCATTCTCTGATGTTTTGGGTAAAGAAGGTGGTATTTAAAGCATGAATACCCAGTTGGGACCAAATGACTTTGATCATAAAGCAGTCTCGAAGTGCATGAGAAATCGTTTCAACCTCCCTATGGCACAAAGGGCAGGCGGTGTCCATCATTATGTCTCTACCAGCAAGGCAATCCTTGACTCTGATACTTTCTTGTGTACACTTCCAAACAAAAGCTTGGATTCTAGGGAGAATGTGAAGCTTCCAAATCCAACTTTTAGGGAAAGGGAGGGTCTGCGAAGAATTTATAGCTAGCAAATATGCACTCTTCATGTTGAAGGCACCTTTAGAGGTTGGCTTCCAAGCCAGTTTGTCACCACCCCTCGCAAAGATAGGAGTAGGGACTCCTTGGATTTCAACTTTGACATTCAGCGGAAACTCAAAGGGAATAATAAACCAGTCCCAACCAAAAGGTGCAGAAAATCGTTTACCTTAAGATCTAGAAATTCCTGAGGAATGGGTCTGTGGATGACATGCCTGATAGGACCTAGGTTAGTCCAACAATCAGACTAGAAATTCAGGTTGCTTCCCTAACCCGGAATCCACTTCACTTCCTTGTTAAAAATGTCTTCTCCTCTTTTAACCCTTTCCTAGTGGGAGAGGAGGGCAACCTGGCCCCATACTTGAAATTAATTCTTTGGCTGGTGCAGTATTTCTTCTTGAGGACCCTAACCCAAAGAGCATCATTTTCTGCATGAAATCTCCAGTTGAGTTTGGCGAGCAAGGCTGTGTCCCTACCTTTAGCCGTTTGGAGGCTTAGTCCCCCTAAATCTTTAGGCATGGTCACTTTTCTCCAGTTTACCCAATGCATTTTTTTGACACTATCAGTGGATCCCCAAAGGAGTTCCTATTACTCTATTGATACTTTCAAGAATCTTGTTAGGCAGGTAAGCATTTTGCATAACATACGCTGGGATGGTGGAGGAGGAGGCTTGTATGAGTACCATTCTCTCAGCCAATGACAGGAGGTTAGCCTACCACCCCGTTAGCTTTTGCTTCACTCTGTCGAGAACAAAGTCAAAATCATGGTTGCGGGCTCTTAAGTGTTTTAAGGGATATATTTTTCAGTAGGATAATGCATTCCAAACTATGCACGGAAACCAGTCTGACTCAATCACCAATCATGCAATCATCTTATATAAGCTTGCTAGTGTAGGCAACTGTAAGCGTTTTATTTGTCTTAAGATTTTGACCTAGGTTAGCATGATAAACATGTAACCGACCCTTATAAATGTGTTTGCCTTATAATTTAAATGTGAATCTATAATCAATCTTTCTACAATACACTAAATGGCCTGGGACTTTTACCCCCACATTGCTAAAAGAAACAAATCCAAAACTAAATTCAAGTCTCCCGCTTGGACCTACCTATTTGCTTGAGCACACTTGAATGACACCATTCCTAAAAATACTAATGTGACCATCAAACTAAGAAGGAACCAACTTGAAGCACAATTTGAAATACTTGATTAAAACTAATAGTTAAAGTAATACCTGAAATTTAGCACTAGTCTTTTCACTAAGAAAATGTACAAAATACAAATTTATCACTAAAGCATAAACTGCCGATTTTGGCTACAAATAGTCTCAGCCTCTGAGACCACAACTTTGAGCTTAAAAATTAAGGTGAGAAAAAATCCATTACCTCTTCACCTTCTTCATCATCCTCTTCCTCGTCTCCTTCAACGTCGTCTTCATCTTTATCGTCATCTTCACCGTCCTCTTCTTCACCATCCTCTTCTTCATCAACAAGCTCTACCTCATCATTCAAAACCTTATCTCCCATTTCCTCTTCGAAATCTATCTTCTCCTCCGTGAGATTCTTCTTACTAGAAGCGATTGTCGAGAAAATTTTAAAAATACTACAGAAAAATAAGAAATCAAAATTTATAAATCGAAAAATAAAAAATGAAAAAGGGAAAATTATAACTTAGAGAGATGCTACGTCAACAACATTTTTACAACAAATCACAGGTGGTTAGTTGTTATTGGTTCAAATTTGAAACTAACACTAAGATTACTTTTTTGCCCCAACAATAACAACCAGTAACAACCTGCCACTTAGGATTTGTTGTAAAAATGGTGTGGACATATCATTTCTCTATAACTTATCCACTTGTGCTTTGCCCCAAATTTAAGTTTCCTGCATTTCGTTTGAAATTTGATACTTTACTCACCTGAGGTCAGCTCAGTTAGAGTTCTATAACATATATCTGTTAAAAACATGGTTAAATATGTAATTTTTCACCACTTTTATGTCTTTCTCCTCCAAAAATACAAGATCAAAAAGGATCTAGAGGAACACTTTCTTCTTTTATTATGGAATTTCAAACCACAGGTAGGAAATTTAAATTTTGGTCAAACCTTAAGTGGATAAAGTGTCAAATTTCAAACCATAAGTAGGCAACTTAAATTTCGGCCAAACCACAGGTAAATAAGTTGTAATTTCCGAAGAAAAAAAAAAGTAAGAGTGAGAGAAGGGAAGAGGAGTTATGAGTTATGAACCGATGTTGGATAAAATAAACGCAATCGTCAACCTACCCCCTCCAAGCCATTGCAACCTGCCTTTATTCTCTATTAAGTTGCAATGATCTGAGCCTTTTTAAGAGTGGAGTGAGGGTGATTTTGTGGAGGACCCAAAGAAAAATATAATAGTGCTTCTTGCAAGTAGTTTGTAGTCTCTTCTGTGAGACTCTTGGTTATCTTTTTATTATCCCCTCCACCATTGTGGGGACTTATTTGTTTTTTTTTGTCATTTTGGTTATCACAGTGTTTCGATATGGCTGAAGAGTTAGAGGAAATATAGAAGAAGCTGACCCTTATCAAGGAGGAAGACGATGGAATCTCCCTAAGGAGTGACAGTACCCATGCTGCCTGGGAGCTGAGGAAAATTGTCTTGTTATACAGATTCTTACCCAACGAAGTGTCAACATTGTAGCATTGAGAAAGACAATGAGAATGGTCTAGAAGCCAAATAAAGGAGTCCAAATCTCAGACATAGAAGAAGACTTATTCCTGGTCGAATTAAGGGACAAAAGGGATAACCAGAAAGTTCTTGACATGTGTCCCTAGAGCTATGAAAAGAACCTGGTCCTACTTTAGGACTTTGAAGGTGAGGCGACGCCAAAAGATATCAAACTCTTATGGTCTCCTTTCTAGGTCTAGATATTCAATTTACCTTTCAAAAGCAAAACGAAAGAAACCGGGTGGCGAATAGGAAGTAATCTGGGTGAAGTCTTGGATGTTAATGTCCCTGATAAAGGAGTCCAATGGGGGAGATGCCTGCGATCAGGGTAAAGATTGACGTAACAAAGAAGATCGTCAGAGGAAAAAATATTAGATTCGAAAATGACAACCACCGATGGGTTTTCTTCAAGTATGAGAGACTACCTAACTTTTGTTATATCTGTGGAAAGCTTGGCCATGGAGGGAAAGAATGCAAGGAGAGTGGTTTACCAAATGGAGGCAAAGGAGAAGTTGCCTATCAATATGGGGCGTGGCTTAGAGGCGAACCAAGCAAGCAAGTCCTTAACAACTCTGACCACCCTAGTCGTCCATCGGAGTTCAGGCGAAATCACTGGATGCAGTAAGGGAAGGAACACTCGCACATGGAAGATAGGATTGGTGAACCACACGTGAATCGTGTGGTTGGTGAAACCATCAGGCTTGATATGACAGTGACCCATCCTGGGACCCTGACCGAGCAAAATGACTCAGGACTTGCAGAAAGACTAGCGTTGAGCAGTGAACCTGATCCTACAGAAGGCTATGTCACTTGTACCAAGCTAAAAGAAGACAATGTCAAATCTGAGGATCCCCTCTCCTCGGACCTAGGTAAGACAAGTGACTTGGTGGAGGAAGAAGTACATCGACTGATGGAGATAAGTGAGAAGATGAAGGAGATAGAAGCAAGCGATATCAATATGCCGCTAAAAGTCTTAGAAACAGAAAAAAGTCAATACACCTCCTGGGACTACAATGATGGGCCCACAGCCATGATTTATGATACTGATTTGGGCTGGATTGATGAACCTCTTAGGCCGATGACTAGGTATTGGAAGCGTATCACCTAGACAAGAGAAAACAAAAGCCCAACAACAACTTCAATCAGCACTAAGGTTAAATAAAGAACTGGCCCAACTCCGTTACAAGAATTGGATCCAAATTTCATCTCAATGAAACGTAAGAAAGGAAAAAAGGTGGAAGGGTAGGATGAGAAGAAAATTTTCAATATGGATGGCATTATGGCGATGGCTGCAATGCAGCCCCACCCATCTCAATGAGTATTATATCTTGGAACTGTCGGGAGCTTATGATTCCGTGGTCAGTTCTAACTCTCACCAAGTTGGTTAGGGCTGAATTTCCTCTTTTGATCTTCCTTGTGGAGACAAAAGCCAAGATTCCAATTGTGTCTAGACTTCAAAATAAACTAGACTACACACGAGGAATCATAGTTCTGAATGATGGCAAAAGCAAAGGTCTCCCTCTATTATGGAAGGAGGGTACTAATGTATGGATACACATACTTAAAACTCCTTTATTGATGTGGTCGTCACAGATATCATGTCAAACAAAAGATGGAGAGCGACTAGGTTCTATGGTCACCTAGATACACAAAAGATGCATATATCTTGGAAATTCCTTGAACGTCTCAACTTACAGCTGAGCTTACCATGGATAGTGTTCGGTGACTTTAACGAAATAACCCATATTGAAGAGAAGTGTGGGTGGGCAGAAAGAAGCGCTGACCAAATGCTGGCCTTTCAGAATGCTCTTGATGCCTGTAATCTCTAAGACCTGGGCTTCAGAGGGTAGAACCACACGTGGTGCAATGGTAGGTATGGATACTAGAGAACACTTATTAGACTTGATAGAATGGTGGCCAACCTAAAATGGAGAAGTATGTTTTAGGGTGCAAGGGTACAACACAAGTCCATGGCAGCATCAAACCACTGTGCTTTGGTGCTATACTCGACAAATGAGCAAAGGAAACGGAGAAAGAAGCCTCGTTTTCGCTTTGAATCAATGTGGCTTCAAGACCCTGGGTGTAGAGAGGTCATAAAGCTAGCTTGGGATTCCACTAACCCAAACGGGAACCTGACAACACAAGATCAAATCAAGAACTACCAATAGCAACTACAGTGGTGGAACAAAAATGTGTTTGAAAGTAGGGGTTTTCCTTGTAGAGAATATTGGGAGTTAAGGCTCCAAAATCTTAGGGCTTCTCTTCCCATATGGGGAAGATATGAGCATGTAGTAGGGTCTTTGGACATGAGTGGAGAACATGTAAGGGCTTGTGGGACCCATTAGGTTCGACCGTCGATGGACCCGTTGGGATGGTCCTCCATCTGTCAGTATACCCACTTTCTTGTTGGGATGATCTCCCACCCGTCGGTATATGAGCAAAGGGCTAAGTGTGCGTCACCCGTCGGCCACGCACACTAGCTACCCGACAAGTCTTCAAGCTATTGAACCATTGGGATGTTGGTGACCTTGAGTAGGGAACCTATCTCGTCGGGTCCTTGGTCTGTGGGTCCCATTGGGAGTGACATCTACCCTAATGAACCAAAAAGTGCTGATGACCTTTATGGACAAAAATTCCCCTATCAGTCCTTTTTATTGAGAGAGATGGAAAAGTGGGAGAATAAAAAACGGTAGGTTAGGAGAGATTTAGTTTTCCCTCATATGTGTTTAGTTGAAAGGATGGAAAAGTGGATGGATGACAAACTCTTTTGTTTGGTTGAAAAAAAAAATGAAAGGGTAAAAAATGCAATTTGCACAACAATAAATTTACTCTCATGCCTTTATTAGATAAAAATAAAATAAAAGTAACAAATTAGAGAGAAACAAAAACTGATGAACCAAAAAAAGGGAACCAAAACAAATGGCAGAAAAAAAATGAATTAATGAAAAGTACATGAAAAAGACAAAAAAAAAAAAAAAAAAAAAGAGACAGAGAAAAAAAAGAAAGAAACATTGCATAGGGCTTCTCACATGGTTTTAAGTTTGAACTATGCATAGGGGGCTTCTTGGTCCGAATTTTTTGTGATGGTTTTCTCTTCAATTTTCTCCCCAATTCGGGATTTTTTTTTTTTTTTTGGTGGGACTGAAAAGAAAATACCCGAACCCCGCCAATTCCATTATCCTCTTCTCTTCAACCAAATACTCATAAAATTAATTCTCTCCACTTTTTTCTCCCTATTTTTCATTCATCCTAAAATCTCTCCCCAACCAAAACGGACCCTAAGTTATAGGAGAGGAAGAGTGATATATAAATAGTAAATGTGAAAATAACACACAAATCTAGCCAAATCTTCATTCAAAATATTAGAAAGCCTCTCAAAAATTCTTTTGCTATAGTAATTAAGATTTTTTTTTTTTTTTTTTAATGATTGTGGGGTATGAGGGGCAAGCGCCAGGATTCAAGTCTTCAGAAGGGAGTTTTATATACATATACACTTAGATTAGAGCAGAGTAAAATTTCTATCTTGTATAAAAATAAAAATAAAAGATTTTTTTTTTTTTTTTAATGAGTTCCACGCGTGACCACTTTGCAAGAAATGTATTAATAAGAAAAAGAAAAAGGAAAAAAAATGCATCCATTTTGAGAAGCTACCTATATATAGAAAAAGACCCTTCGGCTGGGCTCTAACTTTTCTGATTTCGTTCTCAGCCCTTCACCTTAATGGGCCAGGCTTACCCCAAAACCTTCAGAATTTGAAGGAGAAAAAGGTACCACGAGCATCAGAAGCACCAATGACGAAGACACTCAATATGTATCTTTAAGTAGGATCATCGACGAGGTTCAAAGAAAGAGGGATGAGCGATTGCTAAAGAATCAATCCAAAACTGAAATAGATGTTAAAAGAGATGTCAAAAAGGGAGCCTGAACAAGCTGAAATTTACATCTGCAACAATTATACTAATCCAGATGATACGGTAGCTCATTTGTGTTGGGATTTCCAGGACCTAAAGACAAAAATTCTGGACAAAAGACAACAAATACCAACAAATTTGGTAAGTGAATAGTAGAAAGTTCTAGTGAAATCATTGTTACACAAAGAAATGTTCAGAGTGGATTAACTTGGAACAAAGAACCTCAATGAAAGAGGTCCCCCCACCAAAATAGGACTAGATAACTTGGGCTAAAGGGGTTGTATTCCCCCTAGTTCAACAATTAGAAGTACTTCAGATGTTTTATCATCAGTTGGTGTCTAATGTTTTTCATTCAAGCTATGTTCCCAAAAAAAAAAAAGGGGAGTGTAAGTTTGATTCAAAAAAAAAAAAATATCAGTGTCAATAACTTATTTCTTTTTAGCTGCCACAAATGTCACTTTAAAATTATACTTCTTTCAAATGGGTGATTCCAATGTACACGAATGAAAAGAAGTAAATAGATGTTAAAGAGATGTCAAAAAAAGAGCTGAACAAACTGAAATTTACATCTGCAAAACTTATACTAATCCAGGCCTTACTGAAATAGATGTAAAAGAGATGTCAAAAAAGAGCCTGAACAAGCTGAAATTTACATCTGCAAAACTTATACTAATCCAGGCCTTCTAGTCAAAAAGACATTCCTATCGAACTCATTTTCCTGTCTTCTAGTCATCCCTAAAAACTAGCTCCAATATCTGACTGTAGTCATCTACAAAGTGAACATCAAGGCCATTTTTCATATTTGGTGGCAGTTCATCAAAATCCCTCTTGTTAGCCAAAGGGAGTATTATGGTCTTTACTCCATTCCTTCTGGCTGCCATAGTCTTTGCCATAACCTGATTTAGTCCACAAGGAATGAAAGTTTCATGAGTTGAGATTAACCAAAATGTGCACAACATTGCAGCATGTCAACTAGTAATGGATCACAAAATGATCAGAAATCCAGAGGACCCACAAGTCTCCATTTAATGATTTAAAGTAATAATTATTTTCTTTGAATTTGAATTTGATTTCAGAAAAGTTGGGAAAGCCACAAAAATAAAAATTCATGCTTGCCTTGAATATTAGATTTATGCCAAATATATACATGAAATTAAACAACTAGACTAAAACTTGAGAATAAACATCCCTCCCATTTGGGTAAAATGTTAAGAGACCGCGAAGGAAATGCACCATTATGTAATTAAAACAACAAAAGTTTTATGAGTAAAGAATTTATTTAGGATGGCAGAAAGTTAATAACAGATGAAATGATATGTATGCAGTGGTTTCTTTATCTTACCCCACCAATTGAAAGAATCTTTCCCCTTAGAGTAACTTCCCCAGTTATTGCTAGATCCTCCTTGACAAGCTTCCTCATGGCAAGGGACAGAAAGGATGTGATCATGGTGCAACCAGCACTAGGCCCATCCTTAGGGGTGGCCCCTGCAGGAACATGGAGATGAAGCTTGGTATTTGCAAAATAATGGTTATCAGGATCTATATTAAGCAATACTGATCTTGCAACTGCATGAGCGATCTGAGCACTTTCTTTCATAACATCTCCAAGTTGGCCTGTGAGAATGAGATCCCCTTTCCCCTCTACTTCCTCAATTGCATTAGTCTCTACGTACAGGATAGACCCCCCCGTGGCAGTCCAAGCAAGACCCATAACTACTCCAACTGGAGTCTGATTGTAGAAGCGCTCAGGAGGAAAAATCGGTCCTCCAACAAAATCAGCTAGGTTTGATGTGTCAACCACAACTTTCTCAATAGTCTTAGTTGCTTCACTTTCCTGGATCGTGTTGGTATCTGCCAGATCCTGGGAAGAGATTGCAAAAGGTTTGCAATGATTGAACAAAGTGAATCAAATATGAATCTACCTTCAAAGGTATTTAACCACAGTAGAAAGAGTCAAAAAGTGCAGTTTAACAGGTAAACATAAAAAAATACGTGGGACTTGCAAAACCTCCCATAGTTACTATCAAATTTTTTGGTCCTTCATATTGAACCTTTTCACATTATTCACTATAAAAGTAAAAGTATCCTTAAAACTTTCCAGGTGTGCCAGCAGTAGGGGATTGCAAAGCTTTCTTGTAATGAAAGCCAGATATTGACCCCAAAAAAGAAAGAATTCCATATAGTGTAAAAACATATTCAGGTTAGAACACAACTTTCTACAAAAAAAAAAAAAAAAAAATTTAAAGTTCAACCCTACTAAATTCAAAATGCAATATATCTTTTATTGATACCTAGTTCCAAAAGATCCCTAATTTCTTTGATACCTTTGAATCCGAAGGTTGATCAGCTGGGAGGTCAATTGGCACTGAATCAACTTCTACAAAGGGTTGATTAAGAAGTTGGAGAGTTATCTGGCAGTACATAACAGAATGTTGTAAGCTTCAAACAATCTTTATACATTTAAGCAAACCAGTAGGAATTTAAGCTACGTCCAACATCCCATACAATTGCTCACCACACAAAAGCAATACAAAAGGAAAGCGGGTATGAATTACACAACTATAAACTATTATGATTAATTATATCTATATTGCTCGTCCCAATTTGATATTTATAAACAAACTAAGTAAAACATGGTTTTTAAATCATGTATTCATAACATCTTGTTATGGGCCATCATCTCTTAATGGTAACCTCACTATTATAAAGTTCCCCACTTTGTAATCAAAATATAAAAGTGAGTTAAACAAACCTTGCGATAAATCTTTCCTAACTGCTTCAAGAGATTCCGAACTCCTGCTTCTCGGCAGTAATTCTCTACCAAAACAAGAAGTGCTGCATCAGTCACTTCAACCTGCAAATAGATTATAATTTGTGAGTTACATAAACAAGTGTCTACTCCATTATTTTCAATGAAATTACATGCACGCACAACAGAGTGAGAGAGATATCAAACACCTTTTCAGGTTTGATTCCATACGCTTTACATATGTCCTTCTCCAAATAGTTTCTAGCAATGGAAATTTTCTCATCAGTCGTATATCCAGCAATATCTATAACCTCCATTCTGTCCAACAGGGGTTTGGATATATTATCCAGGTTATTTGCTGTGCACACAAACAAAACCTGCAATGTGAAACAAGGTAAGAAGATGCTTAGCAGCCCCAAAATCATCTAAATGATAAGTAAACTCAATATAAAATTCTTGAAGAAATACAACCTCAAATGTCAACACATCACCACAATGACTAACCTTTGATAGGTCAATTGGGACATCAATATAGTGGTCTAAGAAATTAGCATTTTGCACAGGATCAAGAAGTTCCAACATAGCACCTGCTGGATCACCAAAATACCCCTTTCCCAACTGCCATAAAACACAACATATTTGAAGATTAAAATCATTAAATTATTTATAGAGGGAAGGGAGTATACTGTTGCAAAAAGATTTATGTTGAAATATGAGGAGCTGTGCAGTGCTGTGAAGGTGATCTATAGCTTGAAGAAGTGATGTACAAGGTGAAGACAGAGGCTTAAACTGCAGAATCAAGTGCTGCATAAACTACAGTCGTTTAGTGTACATACTTGTAAAGCTGCTTGTAGTTTAGTTGTATTTAATTAGTTGGTTAATAATGACAGGTGTTAATTGATGATTGGTTCCGGATTGATCGTTAGTTAGTTAGAGAGTTTGTTAGCTTTTTCCCGCTTTGTTAGTGTATATAAACTCAGAGCTTAGTGTAATTATATTCATTCAAGCATTTCACAAACACAATTTATCTCTCTCTTTCTCTCGGTTATGACCTCCATTGCCAAAGCTTGAATCTTTGACAATTTACCACAAAAAAAAAGAAGGAATTTAATTGTTTTTTTTTATAAGTAATAAGTTTATTGATATCAAAAAGGGAACACCCTAGTACACAAGGAGTGTACAAGGGGTTAAACAATTAAGAAAAAAAATTACAAGAATCTAGGAAATCAAGAAAAGATAAAAATGATTGGTTCGCAAAGCAGCCAACAAATCCATTAAAGTTCTAGAGAAAAATAGCTTCAGGTCTGATATGGATCTCTCCTTATCCTCAAAGCACCTACTATTTCTCTCCCTCCAAAGACACCACAATAAGCAATGGAGAACAATCAACCATATATACCCATTTCGATGACAACCAAATTTGCCTTGCCAACATGCTAGAAGCCCCACTACAGATTGCGGCATAACCCTCACTCCAAACAAACCAAACACCATAGACCAAATATATTTGCTATCAAACAAGTCCAAAACTAGTCATACAATATTAAAGTCAAAAAGATTTTTGATTGCAGAGTATGTTAACAATATTTACCTTGTCAATCTCATCAATCAGAACAATAGGATTAGTTGTTCCCACTTTTCTTAGGCACTTCACCATTTTTCCTGGCATAGCACCAGTATAGGTTCGGCGATGCCCCTGAAAATAAGTTTTGAGTTAATAATACAAGAAGCATAATGTCACTGTACAGCACATAAATTTTTATGACTATTAATAAATATTTAATTACCTTGATCTCAGAAACATCAGATAATCCTCCTACGGAAAACTGGAAGAACTTACGATTCAAGGCATGGGCAATTGAACAAGCTATGCTTGTTTTGCCAACCCCAGGTGGGCCAGTGAGACATAATATTTTTCCTGTGATACATTAGAAAATATCAATTATGATGCACTAACTTCAATTAAGAGAAATATGCAAAACACACTCAACCTTAAAAGGAGTAAGTTCAAAATTAACTTCCAGATTCAAAAGAATACCTTGGAAAGTTCCACTGTGCATTCCAACAGCTAAGTGTTCCAATATTATGTCCTTTACAGCAGCTAAACCATAATGTTCTCCATCAAGAATTTGTCGTGCCCGAAGGACATTAAAGTTCTCGTCACTGCATTTGGTAATGGAAAATAGAATAATTGTTTATTCTCTAATTAGAATAAAAAATCTGTTTCAGAAGGCAAAACAAAAAACTTTAGGAATATATTTCAATGGGGTTTGTACACAGTTCTCCATTTCAAAAGCATGAAGTTTATAACAATTAATTTAAAAAGGTCAACAAACCTATAAATTCCCCAGGGAAGAGCAGTCAACCAATCTAGATAGTTCCAAGATACATTATATTCATTTGAACTGGGTCGTAACAGCTGCAGCTTTGTAAGCTCTTCTTCTATAACTTGCAAAACATGAGGTGGGACCTTAGACCCAATCCTCTTCCTAAATTTTTCTGCAGCATAGTAGCAGAGTAATACCAAGTCAAAATGATGAAATAAACAATTACTAAATGGATCTATATAGCTCTTGATTAAGTTAAGAACAATTAAAGTCATATGATTAGAACGAAATGCAACATTAATTTTCTACAAATTCTTCCTACAGAACTAACCAGAAGGTGGTGGTGGTGGTGGTGTTTTGGTATTTTTGTCACGCTCCAATTCCTGCATCAAGACAAGCCAGGAAAATTAGAAGGTGGGCCAAGATAATTCTAGGTTTGCACAACTAAGAATCAGTTCATAGGCCTCCTGGTGGACATAAGATGTGATATATATGGTGCAATTGCAGATATTATTACTTCAAAACTGTTAGTAGTAGCATTTATTTTTGTAGGGTATATCAACCTTCAACTATATTATACTTATGGGTTCAAGTGATAGCCGAATGGTAATGGCATCCTTTGTGGTGCCTCATGTCTATGGTTTTGAACCCCACCTCTCCTTGCCTCACTATCTATAAAATAATAATGATAATAACAAATGAAAAAAGAACTACATAATTCTTACCTGCTGTGATAGATGATGGTGTTAAAAATCTTGATGCCAAAAGGGCATTTGACATTGTAGCCTTATTTTCCATTGAGTAAATTGATTCTTTTCTGTAAGCTTAAACTTATTGAATATGATCAAATTGTCACATATGATTCTGTCAGTGTGTAGATGTGGCTGTGTGTGACGTAGGACAAAAGGGGAACTCATCCACGTGTGTTTATGGTGGGTTAAGGTTTATGGGGTTGTTGAAGAAAGGGTTTTGGGGTTGTGTCATGTATTAATAGGTGGTTTGATGAGTTATTTTATGGCTTTTTGGTAGAAGAAAGTATATGGAGGTTTTAGAGTTTTGATAGGAAAAAGAAGGGGCTTGATTTGGGGTTATAAGGAAGAAGGGAAAAAAGAGAGAGTAGTTTTTATGGTTCTCTAAGCACAGTACCCAAAAGAAGCAGAAGGCTAACATGCCCTCAATACTCAACAAACAATATTTTTATTAATCAACTCCATATACTGAATACATTGAGCACAAATATATATAGACTCTCTCTCTTTCTTGTACTAGTAGTATTAGAACTACTAGTAAGAATATGATTCCTAGTTTGACTAGTAAACTAAAAACTTACTAAATGCATAAACTAAAAACAAAGAAGATACCTAGGACCGCTTAGAAAATATTAGACTTAATTAAGCTACCAAAATACCCTTGATTCATAAAAATTACAGAAATTACAGATTTTCCCAACTATGAAATTGACCATAACTTATAGAATAAAAACCCAAATAATAAATTATTTTAACCGAAAAAGACTCATACCTAAGCCTTTAAAACCACATGACTTTTTACTTCAATGGACTTCACCGGACCCCTTAAAATAATTCTTGAATAGGGGAGTACACAAAGTAATAGCAAATCAATCTCCATTGTTGCATAAGTAGGTGTGGGTAAGAGAAGTATATGTGTGGAGTAGAGAAACATATTTGGCTTCATTCTCATCCTGTTAATGTGTTGACATTTATCAGCAATAATTTTTTCTAAAGTTTGTAATTAGGTAGGCTTTAACTAAAATTTTGGCTTAGTTTCTGCTAACTTTGTACTGTGCCCTGTCTATCTGCCACTGAAATCTTTTTTTTTTTTTTTCAAAAAAAATGTTACATTCCCTGCCATTGCTTGTGATATCAAAAAAGATAATTATTAATTATTATAAAATTCATATATAATAGAATTAAAAGCTTTGGATTAAATTGTAAAGGTGTGTATTTCAAAGATAATGTTACAATAAAAACTCAAATTAAGAAGAATGCCCCTTTTCTTGTTGAGAATTAATCATCTTAAAACAGAGAGTAAATTAGATAGAACTACAGTGATTCACTGCTCTTGTAGCAAAAGAGTTGTTCATGCAAGTTCTCAAGTCCCTAAAGTTAAAAACACCCAGCCAGGGGTCTTCATTCCTAATCGAAAGATGAAAAACATTGCCAATGAGTTCTAACCCAACAGTGCGTGTGTAGAGAGAGAGAGAGAGAGAGCTGAAAATAACACAACACAACTCAACTAAACAAAACCATATCCTAGCTAAATTAGTCCAATTTTTTGCCTCCAAGTTTCTATGAATTTTCCGGTGTTTGAACCGCCAAGTGTCCAATGTACCTAACATGACATTCATATTTCTGTGTTTCCAAAAGAACACTCAGAACATATCAAAAGAAAAGGTTGTCTTTTATTTCAATGCTATAATATGAGAAACCCCTTGCAGTTTTTTGAAACAATTATTGAATAAAATACCTTCTCTCAGACCCAAAAATAAAAACCAATAACACAATTAACCTGATACATGTGTCATAAGCTCAATATCAATAACCCATTTCAAAATAAATTAAAAACAAACTCAGAGTCATACAGCTTTACTTTTTGATTACCAAACACCCTGATACACTACTTACCATATTGAAGAGGGACACATTAGAAAGGGAAGATACAGAGCATCAAGGTTATAATATGATAAAAGGATCACCATCTGATACAGTAAAGGAACTTTGTGAAATCTATTAATGTAAGATTGGTTTGATTAATTTGGCATGTGAAAATAATTATAAAAGTCTATAGCAAGCTGAAACTCATTGATAGAATTCATATTAGTACGTTCACTCCCAGCTACCAATTGGTTTTCTCCATAGCTACCGACAATGTGAAAGCCTTCCCAATAACATGGACACATTTTTGAATATCCATTACCCAAACACAGAGAGCAAATCGATAATTTCTACAGATAGAGCAAGTTGTGGGGCAGATTACCTGTTCTTCGGCGGGAGCCAGTTCTTGGACAGCCATTGGAATCGATTGTAGTTCAATAATGGCTTCTTTAATGGACTCGAGTACTAGAAGAACGTCCAAACTAAATAACTGGAAGAGCAAAAATAACAGAGAGTTAGAAGCAATCTACCTTCAAAATAAGTAACTAAAACTATAACGTGATTTCTACCTCTTGTTCTATTTGTGCTTCGCTGAGATCCTCACCATTCCACTCTGTCTGGAGCTCATTTCTTGTTTGTCCTTGCTGAACTTCGTCACGGGCTTGCTCCACATTGCTTGTTACACCATGAATACGCCTCTGCTCCCTCCTGGAGCCCATCAGTGTCGAAAACGTTTCAAACCCACTCCAACCCATGCCTCCGATGAGCTTTTGGGTGAGGAATGGAGGGAGGGAGAGAGGTTTTTTTTTGAGGGAGAGGTTTTGTTTTGGTTTTCTTAATTTTATGAGTGAGGGGAGAAATGGAGTGTGAAGAGCAGTAGAAGACGAGCAAGAGTGGGTCCCACAAAGATAGCGGAGAGAGACTGAAGAGAGAGAGAGAGAATTTGTTAGAAACGGAGTACGGACTGCTGCGTTTGTCTGTAGCAGTGGCCCCCTATATTTTTTTTTTTAAGAATAAAAGTATATAATATAGGGATTTATTTTTGTTAAAACTTAAAACAGGGATTACATATATAACTTATGTTGACATCATTTAGGTCATCATATAATTAAGTAATTTTTTTTTTGAAAGCAATTAAGTAAATTATTCATTTAATCTATTAAAAAATACGTGATTCTATTACATAGTTAATTAAGAATGAGGAATTTTTGTGTGTGCGCGCCAAACCTTGAGATTGAAAAGTATTGGACGGTTTGATTTAGGCTAACAATGCAAAACTTACTCTCTAACTTCCTTCAGATTTCATTTCAGTCCTTTAATTTTGCTTTCGTTCATTTCAGTCCTCTAAGTTTCAAATTTATTCAATTAAGGCATTTCCGTTAACTTTTGTTAAGATTTTTTGAAAAAAAAAAATTTGGAAAATATTTTTCAATCATTAATTGATTTTTTTTTTAATTTAAAAAATTTGAAGAAAAATTTATAAAATTGAAAAATTGACCACAACATATAACAAAAGTTGATGAAAAAGCCTTAATTGAATAAACTTGAAAGTTAGAGGATTGAAATGATCAATAAAAGCAAAGTTAGAGGTACTGAAATGAAATCTGAAGAAACTTAGAGGGTCAATTATACATTTTACCCTTTTGATTTATCAATTCTAGATAAAATTGTTTTACCTATTTGGGAAAATTGTTTTACTTATTTGGGAAAATTTACAATTGGCAATGCAATTTACAAATTGAACTAATTCGTTAATTTATAATATAAAATTTTAAACTTTAATATGGAGTGTCATATATATATATACATATATATGTGTGTGTGTAGTTTTTGTTGTAGCCATGCGTGGAATTTATGCAGTTGAATATGTTGTCACCAAAAATGCTGGGAACACTCTTGGTGGAGTTCGATTCCACAATGAAATTGGGTCTGAATACAGTAAGCAAACTTTGATTTCTGCCACAGATTTCATATGGAGGCTGTGAGCTTGTTTATTGATGACATGGATGGAGAGTTGCTTATGCTAGCAACGACGAGATCCATGTTAGTGCAAGGTACGTCAATGGCTATTCTGGCAATGTGAAAATGGAAATCACTAGTGTACGTGTTATACCATGAAAGTACACACATATGGCAGTGGAATGGTAATGGACAAAATACTCCAAGAAAATTGATTGAAGGAATTGCCGATTATGTGAGGTTGATATCCGCTGATCCAAGAACATCTAATAAGTTACTATTTGTATTTATGGTTGACCAAATATTAGTATGTTAAAATAAGTTACAATATAAACAATTTTAAATTGTAAATTTGTAAAAATCAATATATTATCAATTTTCAATAGTAATATTATTATTCGATTTTTACTATACTCGAATATTTTTTGTATCAACTTGTTATAATATTTTAGGGAAATGGACAACGCAAGAAGCTAAAATTGCATGGACCCCACAAAAAAAAAAAAAAATCGTCTTTCACCTGGTAGACCTGCCAGCACACGGCTCTGGGCTTCACTCTCCACTCCCTCGGTACCTGCTGTCCTTACCTCACAGACCTCACAATGTCATCATTCCTACGGTTTGGGCATTCTCTCTGCCCCATAGGCCATAGCTTCCACACTTTGGCCCTAGCAAATGATAATTTTGTCCCATCATGTACTTATTTTTCATTCTCTTAATTAAGCCCATTATAATTACATAGTTACCAAATCTTCTTACAAGCTTTATGTAATATAATTGATAATACGTTTTTTTTATAGTACTATTAACTTTTAATATTTTAGGAAAAAAAAACACAATTATTTATTTATTTATAATTTATTAAAATGATAAATTTTGATTACATTGCCAATAGTCTTATTTCTCAACTAATACTTCTTAGTGTTTCAATTGAGACATTTTTAAATATCCTAACCCCGTTATAACTATTGAATTATACCTTATCATTTGATAGGTAAAAAAAAAAAAAAACAATAACCGATAATGAATTGAAAAAGAATCCTCTTCATTCTAGACAAGACAAAAAAAGTTTACAAGATTTATCATGCTATATCATAGATCAAGAAACTCATGAAATTTTCTCTATTTAAAACTCACAAAATGGATTGAAATAAACTAAAGTGGACCAAAATAGATCAAAATAGATTGAATGGACCAAAGTGGACCTAGATAGATTGAAGTTGACCAAATGAACTGAAGTAGACCGAATTGGACTAAAATAGACCAATATGGACTGATATGGACCAAAGTGGACCATAATGGATTGAATGGACCAGAATAGACTGAATTGGACATTAATGGACAGAATGGATTGAAGTGGACCAAGATGGACCAAGATAGACCATAGTGGGATCAAAATAGATCAAATGGACCATATTGGACCATAATGATCAAATTAGACTGAAATGGGCCATAATGGACTGAAGTGGTTGATTGAAGCTGACCATAATGGACTCTATGGACCTTACTAGATCGATCATAATGGACATAAGTGCACCATAATAGACCAAATGGACTAAAGTATATTGAATGAACCGAAATGAAGATGGTTCATTAATTTTATTATCTCTTTCTCCTTTTTCCCTCCTAAAATTTCCCTTTAATTTATCTAGTTGACGTAGCATAAAGATATGTTGTGTAGATAATTAAGTTGTATTCTTGTATTTATTATCCAACACTTTCTTTTATAAGTTTAATTTTCTTATATTGTTGTTGGGACTAAGGTGATCCCAAATTTTGGGACTAAGATTTGATTGTTATTATATATTTTTTTCATAATTGGGACCAAGACCATGTTTGTTACTTTGTTGTTGTTGTAATTTCTTTTATTGAGAATTATCTTAATACTTAGTAAGTTATATGATAACAGGTAATTAATTGTATGATGTGCAACACAAAAATAGAGCCATTTGGCACCAGCACAGTTTTAAGAAACCAATTTTTTTTTTTTTAATAGAGAAATGCTCTGTCCACAACATTTTCATAATTCTTTCACAACAAATTATAAGTGATTGGTTGTTATTAAAAGTTACTAGTAGACAAAAAATTAATTTCAATAGTGAATTCATATTAGAACCAATAACAACTTATTTGAAAGTTTAAATGTTATTTTATAATCAATTGAGAAACTTTAAACATGAGGAGGAGTAATAAAAGATGAAGTGTAATAATTTTTAACCAAAAAAAAAAAAGCTAGATAACTTAAATAAAAGAGCTAACCATAGAAAGTGCCACTTGGCAGAACCTCATGCTCTCTCGCATGAAATCTCTGCTTTTATTTATATATATATATATATATATAAATTGATTGATTGATTGATGATTGATAAATTAAATCACAGTTTAGAAAGGAAAAAAAAAAAAAAAAAAAAAACAAACACAAAATGGTCCATTCTATGCTTATATTGTCATGTGCTCATTTCCACACTTTCTTATTTACCCTTTTGTTTTATTATGTTTGCAAAGGGTGATTTCTGGCAAGGTAGTCTCCTACTACATTCCCTCTAAGTCATGTAGATGAGGTGTGATTTGCGGAAAGCTTTATACAAAAAATCACATACCATTACCCATAAGTTTTGGTTAATAAATGCCAAACGGCCAAGGATGCTTTTTTTTTCTTTTTTTCTTTTTTTTTGGAGAAGAAGCCAAGGATGCATTTGAACTATCAGATTCAACAATATCAAGGAGCCCAACACCAAATTTGCATTGCACTTTCACTTCCTCCTAATGTGTTTCAAGCCATTTTAGGAGAATAGATGGAATCCGACTCAATATGTCTTCTAATAAAACATTGATTTAGGGAAAAAAGACTAGTGTGGCTGTTTCCAAATAAAAAAATTACTATTAATGTTATTCAGACACTAAATTAGCCAATAACTCTAATAGAATATTGATACTTTTTTAAAAATGCGATGGCTTAACAGGATCCGCTAGTGACACCAACACTTGTTCAACACCCACTGGTACATCTCCAATTAGGCAATTACTACTTTCTATTTAACACTCAAACAACTCCCATTCCTTTCGTTTCAAATATCCAAACAAAGAAACATAAAAATGTTTAATTTCTTTCCATTCTTTTATAAAGTTCCAAACATACATGTGGATGATCTTTATTATTCATTATTAGAACTATAATAAGCTTGAGATTACTCCAATTTGATTTGGAGAAAATCTGTGTTTGTCCTTAATTCGTTGTGCTTTGCCTTTGTCTAGTTTAGTATTGTCACAACCTTTTTGTTACCATGTATTGGTGTGGTCCAATCTTGAGGTTGACGTGGTGCATATTTACATGACCTTGTAAGAGCAAGTCTCAAGTGCACCTAGTAGTGCCGGGATTTCCGGGGTAGCGTGGTTCTAAAAGTAGTAATAACAAACAATGAATGAGATTTCTCTTATAGTGAATGCCTATAAGAGCAAGTCTCAAGTGTAGCCATGTAGTGGTGGCTCACTAATTTGGTGGCTTCAATTTTATGCTGATAATAAATGAATGACTCCATTTTGTGTTAACCGAATTTTGACATTGGTTGAGACTTGAGAGAATTATTCTAGACAAAGTCAAGTATGTTCTTCCTATCAATCTTATTAGTCTATTAGAAGCAAAGTTTGTTTATAATTTTATCTTGTGTTTTTTTTATAAAAAAATTGTGTATGGATTTTCCTTGGACGTGTGTGTCTTCATGTACCTAAAGTACTATAGATCCTCTTAGTTCAATAGAATACTTTAATTATGTAAATGCCTACCATTTGTTGAAGAAAGAAATCCCACCTCTGTTGGGCGTTGACTTGGTTATGGGCTAATGTTATGTATTAGACTATTAGTTAAGCCTCTTCACCCCCTACTTAAGTTTTTGGGCATGCTTTAAATTTAACACCATGTAACGAGTACACTACAATATCAGCATCTTACTGCAACCTTGGACATACCCTATGTATGTGACAATTTGATTCCGTTTTGAGCACGGCCACATCTTGTGCCTTGTCTTGTTTTTAGTTTATATAAGGAAGGAAAATCAACTAGTATCAAAGGTCTAAAGGGACATCAAACTAGTCCGTGCAACCTCCCATTATCCACACTATTTTCAAGGCGTATCAGACCCTTTATCACCTTCACGACGGTGCCACCTAGTCCGTACAACCACCACATGATGATCATCATCAGCAGCAGCAAGGGTGATAAGAAGTGCCACGTGTACAGAACAAGGGTGGATGATGAAGTAGGTACAAATCCTATGTGGGGTGACAAGTTTGATGTGATGTCCCTTTAGACCACACCTTCTTTGCCAACAGATATTCCACCATTCATCTCCAACGAATATTTTATAATTGATTTATTTGGTATAATAGTAAGACATATTAATAAGATGAAACTTGGGAATTGGTATGTGCTTTAAGTACCAAGTTGAAAGAGGTGGGGTTATAGCCTTCAAGCGATAAGTTTAATTGTAATTGCATCTTTTGTGGTATTTTATTTTTGTGGCTCGAATCATATCTTCTCCTCTCCACTGATTACTTATAAAAAAAAAATTGTAAAAAGACTCTGAATTTGTATTCAAGTAAAATTATAAATTTGTGCATGAATATATTCCTTTATGGCCAGTGTTTTTACCAACTTTAATTAAAACTTTTCACCAAGACTGGTTGCATACAGTTTGAGAGAAAAATATGTACTTTTTTTTTGTTGAATATCATTTAAATATATATTTTTTAATTTTCTATATTATAATTTTTTTAATTGAAGCCAATTTTCAAACTTTTTGAACTACAAAATAACTAATTAATAAATTTTTTTGGAAACCAATTAATATTTTATATTTAAATTTTGTTAACATCTACTTTTCATTTGATAATATTATTATGGTCACCTTTCATAGATTATTAAAAAATTATTATAGGATGTCATTTTCATATTTTTAATAATAGTGGTCACCTTCCAAGTTCTTCACCTGCCAAGTTTACTAATCTATACTTCTCTCAATGTTGGGTTTCCTCAGAATTTTAGTAGCCAAATAAAAGTTAATTCAGAGGGTCTTATTTTAATAATATATATATATATATATATATCAATAGAATTTTTTTTTAATAAATATTTTTTCAAAAAACACACCCCTCAACTTTTTATTATATTCAAATTAAAAAGAAAACTTTCTTTACATGATCAATTGTTGAAAACTATTCTTTTGTAAAAGCTGAACCATCCAAAGTATTGTCCCAGTGATCAACGTACCCTACCATGGTATTCTCATTTTGTTGATTTCACCTATTAATGCAATGCAATAGAACCTTGAAGGTAGGTTTTGTTACTTGGTATCAACATTATAGAGAATTGTTGTAAAAATTGAATTGTCTAAAAATATAACATTTAAGAGAATGCTGTTTGTAGAATTGTGAATCCAATGTGTATGGTAGACAATATATTCAAGACTTTTTTCTACCCTTAGGTTAGGAGTGACTCCCTGCTACCCGAAACTTGAGCACTACGTTTGGTTAGAAGTAATACGAGTATATGACTCTAGTTCCTCGCATGACATTCTAGAGATTTGTTTCCTGAATCAACAGTCTTCTCACAGCATATGATATGATCCCCACAAAAGGGTATCTCATATAGCTGTTATACGCATGCAACAGGTATCTCACAACATGTTGAATATATTGATTCAGAATCTAAGATGTGGTTACATTTTTGCTTTCTAATTTCTAAACGCTATTGTGAGATCCTCTTGGGGCACAATTTCTCTATCACCTTTGTTTACCAGGTTCTTTAATACGAACTATTCTGGCTTTCAACACAGTTCCATTATGACAACATGTGTAGAGAATTAGAAATCATTATCTACTAAAAAGAAGAAAATGCAAACCATTTTTTTGATAATCAAACTATGTTTTAGATCATTATCCACTTAAAAGAGAAAAGGCAAACCATGATTTTAGTCATCAAAGTATGTTGGAGTTTCACATTGTTCATACGCTATTAATTGTGTTAATTTAATTCTTGAAAAATTGGTTAAGAGCATTGATATTTCTTTTGGAGACATTTAGGGTTCAAAGTCTCTCTCTCTCTCTCTCTCTCGTTGTAACTATTGAATTATAAAAAATAAAAATAAAAAATTCTTGAAAATTTGAAGACTGTGCAAAGTTACTCTCCCAACACTTTTTTTTTTCTTTCTAGAAACTAAGTGATTTTCATGAAATTGCTTTTCTAAATTGAGAGATTCTCGCTGTAATTGATATTATTTGTACAAGTACCAGACCAAGGAGATAAAAGGGAGCACAATTTATAAAATCTCACAATTAATTTTGGCAATATGTAATAACAAGCATAGTATTGAACTGTTTTCAAAATATAAAAGCATAAATTAACATATCAATGAAATTGTATGTTTGGTAACTTTGGTTTCTAAAATTGGGGACAATATCTATTTGAATTCTTGAAATGTTCAAATTTCATTTTTGTAATCATCAAAACGTTGTCAATATATCAAGTTTATTTTTCTGTAACCTTGCCATTATAATGAAGTGTCGCATATTATGGAAGTACTAACTTGTTTACTATTTTTTGAGGGGAAAAAAAAAATCAAATCTCAAATAGTTTATGTTTAAATCAGTCATGGGGAACACCATACAACAATCAATGAGCTAGAATAAAACCTAATCTAACTTTTAGGGAGCAATGGTATATTTTGCCAAATAATATAAATTAATTGAAATTTGACATGCAGTTTATGGATCAAAACAATAGTTTTGACATGTCGAGTTCAATTTTAGTAATTCTATTTAGCTTTCCTTTTTTCCTGAATTTTATTTAATTTAAGAAACAAACTCCATTTAGCTTTAATCCCAACCATTTCAAAACATGAACCAATTGAGTTAATTTCATAACCAAGGCCGTTTTGATTTACTTAGGGGAATGATATATACCAGTGTACTATTTTGGGGTTACTATTATTTTATATATATATGTGTGTGTAAATATTAACCATTAGATACATATGATTTTTTAAAAAACCAGAAATAAAATAAGTAGGTAGCCGAAAATTGAAAATAGAATAGTACATCAAAGTTATAAGAAAAAAAGAAAAAGAGCAAGGTACTTTTTATTGCAAACCACTTATTCCCATGTGATCCTTATTAAAATCAATTTAAAACGTCATGTATTTTAATACCCATGACGTGCCGTTTACCTGGACTAATAGTAAAAACGACACGTCTTTCAGAAATTGGCATGTAAGCCTTTCCACGAGCCACCATGTTCAAAACCTTCAAAAAACTTCACAGACCTCACTAGTCAGTAGTCACTCCGCTCCTTTTTATCAAAAAAACTCTTTCTGGGGTTTCACTATTTTGCCCTTTCGCTAAGGTAACAAACCCCTCTGTCTCTGCTACAAAATCTTTGAAAGCTTTACCCTTTATTTTTTACTCTGTTTGTTTCTCTGTTGGATTCAAACATGGATGAAACGCAAAAGCATGCTACCAAACAAACTGTTGGTTTCCCCACCACCTCCATCTGAACTTAAAATTCGAATCCTCTTGTTATATCTAACCAATGAAAGCCTTGAAGTGTTATTAGTTTGTGAAAGAGACTTGATCAAGGAAAATTATGCATTTGAGGCTTTTGGATGATATATTAACATTGTGATTCTATATTTATATATTTATTTAGGGCTTTTGGATGATATACTACTTTTATGTAGTTTCAAACTTTATATCACTAATTCTCAGTGTATTTATAACAAATGGGGTTTTTGTGTGTAGATTTTTTGTTTTTTGTATATTGTTTGGTTAGTGAGAAAAAAGAAGAAGTGGGCAAATGAAAAATTAATTTTAAGGTTGGATTTTTAAGTGTTCTGTTTGCTTTAGTTTCTTAAACCAAAGAACCCATGTCCTGAATTATTATGACTTGTATGGTTTCAAATTGCTACCCCCTTAATTCTATGATTTTAAGGTAAATTGAAATAACAAGACCCTAATACTATTTTTTTTCCTTTTTTGTATTGTCTTTGTTTGATGCCTACCTAGCTCAGATCATGAACAAGCATATAGTTATATTGTGTCCTAGTAAATCTACCTTGTACAATGCAATTTTACATGGTAAAAGCTGTTTTGGAATTCCAAACAAAATGTCAATATCTACGCGGTTTGGGTCATCTGCAACTCTAGCTAGCTTCACTGATTTCGAGACCTCAGAAGGAGAAGAAGAAGATTGTTGTGCCTCTAGTTCTTGCATCATACAAGACAAGGACCTTCTCCGCAGGATCCAGATTCACGTTACGTGAGAATTGTTGATCTTCTTGGTCGAGCCTTGAAATTCATAAGAGAAATGCCCATTGAACCCACAGCTGCAGTTTGGGGAGCCTTACTTGGTGCTTGTAGGATGCATAAGAATATGGAGGTAGGTGCTAATGCTGCTGAACATGTTTTTGAGCTTGATCCATATGATTCAGGCCCCATGTGTTGCTCTCTAATATCTATGCCTCTGCTCGAAGATGGGGTGATGTTGCTGAAGTGAGAAGGATGATGAAAGAGAGCGGGGTGAAGAAGGAGCCTGCTTGTAGTTGGGTGGAGATTGAGAATGCAGTCCATTTGTTTGTGGCAAACGATGATGCCCACCCGCTAAGAGAGGAGATCCATAGGAAATGGGAAGAGATCAGTGGGAAGATCAAGGAGATTGGATATGTCCCAGACACTAGCCATGTGCTTTTGTTTGTGGATCAGCACGAGAGGGAAATAAAGTTGCAGTACCATAGTGAGAAGCTTGCTCTAGCATTTGCCCTTCTCAAAACTCCTCCAGGTTCTCCCATAAGAATCAAGAAAAACATTGGAGTTTGTGGTGATTGTCATTCAGCAATCAAGTTTGTGTTGAAGTTGGTGGACAGAGAAATCATTGTGAGAGATACCAATCGGTTCCATCATTTCCGTGATGGTTCATGTTCTTGCAGGGACTACTGGTAGTGCTTGCTTCACAATCATCTACGAAAATGATTGTGTAAAGGAAGCCTCCTAAGTTTAACAGGCTATTTCCCAGTTGAAACGGAGTTATGACAGCATCTGAAGTACTAAACCATCCCTGGTTCTAACATCCTCTCTTATCATTCGATGAAGGCGCTCTTTTAGTTTGACTTGACCATTAAGAATCCTAGCATATCTCTGCCACATATGTGGTAGATATTTTTCATATTGATTTTGTTTTTTGAGTGGGTTTTATGTATTTTTAAAGTTTGTGGCTGTATGTGATTGTATTGTTCATAGTAACTGTTCTGAAAAAATTGGTTTCTGGTTTTGCAGGAGAGGAGGATGAAAGTCAAGCTCTGACATATCCTTGCCACGATGTTGTGCCTTTTCCTCTTATAAATTGATTTTGTTTTTCAGTTAGTTGTAAATTCTTGTTTGGGCCATTTATGGAAACAGTTTTTCCTTGATTCAATTCTCTTTGTGAATATTTGCCGGGCTTTCAAACAGAGTATGTTCTCTTTATCTCTTGCATATCTTTTATTTTCACTGATGAACTTATAATCAATCATGTGATATATGACCTTTATGTGTACATGTGATAAGTGTACTTCAAAATTTCTCAGATTGGATGAAGATTTATTTTTTTTCAAGACATTCTCACAATTGGAACTCCTAAGCACATATAGTACTGTAGATATTGAGTTTGGTATGTTTTATAATGTGTTGCTGGGGAGCCATAATTGTTTCCCTTGTGTTAATAATAGGTGGCATGGTGTTGCTTCATGGACTAGGGATGCCCAGGATGAAACATGTGTAGGATGGCATTTGATGGTTGTTGTCCTTGATTGGAAGCTTCCTGGGGATGATTGCCCATTAAATCACATACATTATCTTTGATGTAATTCCAGTTTGTTTACATGTTTTGCCATTTTGTCTTCCGTTTTTTAATTTCCAAACTTAAGGAATTCCTCAACTGAGTCTCTCTCTCTCTCTCTCTCTCTCCAAGTAAAATGAGTTTATATTTCAACATGTCAACCTTTTATTTTTTTTTCCCCTTCCATGGAATGCCCTTAATGTAGCTTAAATCCTATGCTGATTGCTGCAATGCCTTATTTTTTTTAACTATTGTTCTGGGATGTTTGACCAGGACAAGAGCAGTGCTACTGCTATGTACTAAAAGAGAGGGAAGAAAAAAGGTAAGGGGAGAAAGAAAGAAAAAAAAAAACCGTTAAAAAATAAAAGAACCACCGCAACAAAACAGGAAATCGGGCGAGCTCCATTTCCTGTTTTGTTGTATTTATGAATCCCCCGCCTTTTGGTTGAAAGCCTTCTAGCTTTTGATAAAACTACTGTGTGTTGTAATAGACTTGTTAATTCCTAGTTTTATGCTGTTATCATGGTTAACCAAAAAGAAATTTGATTTCATTAAATAAAGAATTATAATTGATTTTAAATGATCTATATTGACGAGTGTCATTTAAAATCCCACCCCACTTAATAAAAAATGATAATCAATTTTTAAACGATCTAATATTATATTAAGTTCTAAGTTCATAAATACAAAAGAATTTATCTTGAAATTGATCATCTTGATAAAACTTTGTTTTTCTTGTTATTGTGAAAGGCAATAAACCTTCTATCTTTCGAACTAAATGAGAACTTTTCAACATAATATGTAGACACAATATATTTTACCAACTATTTGTGCTAATAAAAGAAATGTCAATACTCGATAATTGATTTAAGTGAAAATGATATTACTTTTACCATAACTTATCACATCAACTGTTGGGAACTCATATGAAAAGTTATATTATTTAGGAATGACAATGAAACAGAACAGAGTGGAAAAAAATTCTTGTAACAAAAGTTGAGGGCAGAACAAGCAAAACCCATATCATCCCTCTCCTCAACGAGATGGAAAACATGCATGGGATGCAACAGGATAAAAAGAATTAGGCCAAACAAAACATTTTGGGAAAAATCTGTTGCATACATTGTGTCTTGAAAACAATTTTACGTTTTGGACAAGACTTTGCTGCAAACTTGGTCGTAGCTATTCCTGCAAAATAGTGTCTCTCTCTCTCGCACGCAGCACGGGCAGAACCAAATCAAAAAGAAAAATCCCTCTCTCCTCAAAACTCATCAGCTTCTTCTCTCCCTCTTCATCCGCTGATTACCCACCTCCTCCTTCTCCTTCAATCTTCTCGGATTACCCGCAGTTAAACCCATCAAAAAAACCACCACCACCACATGCTCCGGCCGCCGATCCCTGCCTTCGTGGACCCCACCGATCCACCCCATTTCTCCGCCGTTCCATCTTTCACCCCTTTCCCACTCCGCCGCCAAGGACCACCGCTCCCACTACCCCATCTTTTTACGGCATTCTCCCTGACAGTGACAAAGACAACAGCCCCCAAACTTTCCAGGTAAGTTTTTTTTTATTAAATTTATTTTAATTGAAAAAAAGACATTGCTTTAAAGCTAATTATTTCCTTAAATCTGTAAAAAAAGTTTCTGTTTGTGATTATTTTTGAAGTTTGAATGTTTGTCTTGATGATTGTTCCCTGAGCTGAGTTATAGCTTATGTGTAGGAGATCTTTCTGAATATTCTGTGACCTGATTCTTTATTGAAGTCCTACCAGGCTACCAATGTAAGTCTGAGTTCTGCTCAAAGCTATACCTGCTCTAGTGGCCACTTTACCTGCTCTCAAACCCCTTAATTTGATTGAGATATATTTGGTAAGATTATCCTCACTAAAATCATGGAGTTGTTGGTTACTTAGAGTCAGAATTGCTTAAATTTTGAATTGCTATGCA
>JARYZH020000759.1:0-72345 GCA_030021035.2 Notholithocarpus densiflorus
ACCTCATTCACAGATTCAAAATATTCTGAAAGATATTGATGGAATAGTGAGCAGAGGTCATTTGTTAGAAAATGGTTTCAGCACAATTAACATTAATAGGTCCCAAATTAGCTCCCAATTAACATTAAATGGCTCCAATCACTCTCATTTCAGACTTAAATGGTTCCAAATTTACTCTAATTAAAAGATAATTGCACAAATTACTCATTGAATAATTAATGTTTAACTATCTAATTAATTAAGTGTATGTAACCTCACCATAAAATGTAGTCCTAACCAATCAAATTATGACACGTCATTGATCTCAAATTGATTACACTTATAACCAATTGAAATCAATTGTTCATAATCATATATAGTCGGACTCAATTTGTGATAGTGCATCTCAGCCATTAAAACTTGATTTGATGATAACTTTCAATCTGGTGGTCCGATTAGGGCTTATGACCAGTCGATTTGATCGTTACGACATCAAGATCATTTTGATGAAATGAGATTAAGGATCTAATGGCTAGAATCAAGATGCATATTTCCAAGGCGAAATTACCCTTTTACCCTCCACGTGAGGTTAAATGCAGGTTGCAAAATGGAGTGTCAACATCTGCCTCGGTTACCCTTAATGGCTCGGCCTCCTGGGCAAGCTCATCAGAAGAAGTCAAAGTAAGGGCAGTGTCAGGATGGCCTGCCTCAGCCACCTCGGGAGAAGTGCCAGCCTCAGAGCTAAGAAGGCCAGGCTCTCGGATGGCAGGAGGGTAGTATGCGTTCTCTGCCTTCCAAAGGTCGGATGAAGCCTCAACTCCAGCTTGTTTGAGGGCTTCATTCCAAACCTGGGAACAGTAGAGCCTGCACACCCTAGGTACTTGAGCCTTGAGAATAGCCTGTGTCTCATCCACTCCCAAGGAGTAAGCATCTTCCTCGGCCTTCTCCTTGGAGCTTTCGGCCTCAGTCATGGCGAACTCGGCCTTCGCCTTAGCCCTCAAGGCTTCATCCCTGGCCCACTCTGCGGCATTCCTGGCCCCCTCGGCCTCGGCCAGCTTTTTCTTCAAATCAGCAATCTGCTCCTTGGCAATCTTCAGCTGATCCTCAGCCTCGAGTAGGCGCCTTTTCTGGTCTTCAGCCTGTTTTTGGGTGCTGGCCAGACCTGATTCAACACTGTCTCTGGCCCTTGTCATCTCCTTCAGGTCCTCCCTTGCCTTCACAAGATCAGCCTCGGAGTTCTTAATGGTCCGCATGGCATCCAAGCGCTTGTCACGCTCGGATTCTAGGGCCCTACTCTGATCATTGGCCAACTCTTCCAACCTGTAGGTGGCTTGGACAGCCTACCAAATTGAAACAAGTTCATGATAAGATGGGAACTAAGGGATAAGGATCAATAGAGTCGTAAATGTTAGAAGTCTTACCATGCCCATGTACCTCTTCATGCTGAGAAAGACCTCCTGCCTCCTCATATTCTCCAGCTCGGCCATATCGCTGGGAAGCAGCAAGCACCTCTCCAGTGCATCAGCCACGTAGACACCTTCACCCCCTCGGAAGTCCTTGAGCGAGGCGTTTTTCATCAGAGGCTTCCCATGGAGCATTGGGGCAGGAAGCCAAGCCTGGGCCTCGGACTAAATGGCGACTTCCTATTCTGGGCCCTGGTGCCCGACTTTCAATTGTTTTGAATCTCGCCAAGCTTCATCTTCCTTCTGAGAGGAGCGAGGCTGTCCCCCATCCATGGGCTCTTTGCCTTTGGATCCCCTTTTCCTTTGTGGATCGGCGGGCTCAGGCCGAGGAGGTAGAGTCGGCTGGGGAGGGGGAGGAAGTTTGGGTCGTGGAGATAACGACTTCAACTGGGTGGAGGAGGACCTAGTCTGAGCAGGTTGAGACTTGAGAGGAGGAGGAAGCTTGGACTGTGGCCTCCCCAGCTGGCCCTCAATCAGGTCAAGCAGGTCGGTTGAGGGTTTCTTCTTAAAACCCATCTCGGCTTGAGAAGAAATCTCTACTGAGGAGAGGTGTGCTTCAGTCAGACTGGGGTCGCCCAGATCACCAGAGGGATCCTCGAACAGACTGTCTTAATCAAATGCACCAAAATCGTCCTCGGCCTCTTCAGCTTGAGGGGACGAGGAAGGATCTGCCAACGTAGCGCCTTCTGTAACAGGGGATCCTTCGGCAATCAAGAACCCTTGTTCTGCTACGGTAATTCTGTGAAGCCGAGGATCTTTGGCTCTGATCACGTACTTTGGGGCCGAGAATGATTTCTGGATGGGATCGTACCCAAGGATCTTGTGAGCAGCTCTGACCTGATTGTCAGCTTCGTTCACAAAAACCTTTGCCCTAAGGATGGTCGCCAAATCTTCTCGGTTGACCAAGTGAAAGTGTTGGCCAAAGGCGTGTGGATCTGTAAAAAAGAAGGTACATCCGTATTAGCAGCCAAACGGTGCAAACTATGATAATGCAAAAGATCAACCCTCTTCTACTCTAAATACCCCACCTGGTGCCCCCTCTTCTATCGGATAGGGAAGGCCGTCATGCCACCTCCCTGACACGATGAGAAAATCCTTATTCAGCCCCTTGCTAGACTCTGGGAGGCAATGAATAAGCCGAACCTTGTCGTCCCTCGTTTTCATATAGTAGGATTTATCCTTTAGGTATTGGAGGTTGTAGCACCAGTTTACATCGTGATAGGTTAACCTCAACCCCATTTTCTCATTTAAAGCATCCACACAACCCAAGATCCTAAACATATTGACGGTGGGAGCTAATCGAAAATGTCTAAGGTAATTCCTCATCACCGGTCCCATGGGGATTCTCATACCACCCTTAATGAAGGCAATTATGGGAATCACCACTTCACCATCTTCCTTCCTAAAAAACCACTCCCTTTTCTCACAGTATCTCAAGCCTACATTATTGGGAATTCTATAATCGGCAATGAATTTCTCCATTGCCTCTTCAGACTCAACCAACTTCTTAAACCTACCCATCCCTAGGAACGATTAAAGGACTCAGGGGAGGACGAAAGAAAGAGAGGAACAAAAGAAAAAGAAACTTAGGGGGGAGAAAATATGAGTCAGAGAGAGAGTAGAAACTTACAGAAATTAGGAAAAGCTCATCGGACAGGCTTTTTATGCTGAAAAGAAAGGCGAGTTGGGCTGGAGATTTGACAGAACTCAGGAGACGTGCGCAAGAACTCTTGAATATGAAAATAAAGAGGCGAATCGGTTCGAATGGGCATTTATACCTTCGATTAAAAATAACTGTGCCGGTTTTCCCGCCCATAAAGTTAAAAAATCCCCACCGTTTGATCACCATCACACCGTTGAACGTGGGGAGCACAGAGCCGCCAGAATTTAATGAGGGCGCGCTTCGTATACCGAAGCGTCAGGAACATGCCTTGGACAAGCGGAAAGGCTCTGGCGCTGACGAAGGACAAGACTGGACAAGCCATGACATAGGTCTAAGGGCATCAAAACCCTCCTCTCCGTCTGAGGATCCGGACAGCAGGATTTTGAGGGGTTATTGTGGGGTCAAAGAATTTGGTCACCTCGGCCCATTTTATACTAAGCCCAAGGCCTATGTCGAGGAGGAAGATATGCCCGTGGACGAATGAAGGAAATCCTAACTACCAAGAAGCATAGCCGAGGACAACCATGTCCTCGGCGAATCAAGATCATAGAAGGGAAGAGCAGCACGCCATCAAGGGCAGTCTTGTAGAGCGTCCCAAGAAAAAGACAAGTACAGTGGGTCAACCATGGGAGCCTGGAGGAGGAGCAATTCCAGGAGAAGCTGTCACCTCCACATTAAATGCCCACAACTAACGTTCTGGCCGCATTAATGAGAAAATGACCTCTGAACAGTGTTATTTTGGTTGCTGCAACTTACAGAAGGTTTGGGACGGCAGCTGATGGGACAAGCGCTCAAGTAGTGACCTGCACGATTAACAAATGAAGGGCCAAGATCAGCCGAAGGAGGGTATATAATGTAAAGAACTCTTCCAGAAAGAGGATCAGAGATTGGAAGTAGAAAACACTGTAGCAACCTGTATCATCTTTGTAATTTCTGTATCCAAGTATTAAGGAGATAATAAGAACAAGATAGCTCCTTGGACCGGTGTTCAGGACAGATTTTCACACTTAAAGCCCATTTTCTTGTTACTTAGTCTTCCCATAATCATGTTTATTCGTTGTAACTCTCACTAAGGCCTAGTTCTTAAACCCATCATCTACAAATTCATTGTTTAGGGCTAGTTGGGCCTGAATCCACTTTTCCAACGGCAGAAGTGCTCAGACCCAGTCCCTACAGTATATATATCAATTACAGTTTAGGAATATCACCTTAATCACACACACACACACACTCTCTTTATAGATTAAATAATAAATAACTTTTAATTGAAACAAAATTTAACACTAAAGTTAAACATTTGATCAATGACATAGTTATAAATTTTGTATGATTTTATACAATTTTGGATTAATTATACACAATTTTGGATTAATTATAAATTTCCAAGATTACTTCTTTGGTATAGTATTTCTTTCATTTTTAAACCAAATTCGATGCAAAGCATAGGTTCAAAACTAATATATATAAAATCGAAAATGTTTAACTTTTGGTTGACCTCATAATATTGCGCCACATAAATTTTGAGGCTTTACAATATTACAACCTATTTTTTAATATATATTTTTAATTGATTTAAAATTATATTCTATAATAAAACATTTCTTAATTTCTTGTCATATCATTTAAAAAAAAACTTGGCATATCATATATTTTTTAAATGTATATATATATATTCATATATATATATATATATAAATGTATACAATCATAATAAATTCTTAATTCTAAAATATATAGTTTCATATACAAATGTTTATTATTAATTATTATAATAATTAAATTTTATATTTACATTAAACAAATAAAATAGAAAAAAAATTCATATTATGTTAATCATTTCTATGTATTGCATGAATTATCAATTAGTATGTTTTATTATTAATCATTTTTTTCTGAATCATTGTTAAATCACTTTTAGTTAGTTTTTTTGGAGGGAAATTTCACTTTTTTTTTTTTTTTTGGGAAAAGATAGTAATGCTTATATTAATAAAAACTGGCTATATCAATCTAAAGTACAAAAATGAAATGTGGAGGAACATACTCCATTTACATAGCATAATTTGAAACATTTATTGCATGCCTAGCCAACCTATGAGCTATTTTATTACTTTCTCTCATAGTGTGAGAGTAATGTAATTGAACAAAAACTAAGAACAAATCTTCACATCCTCAACCAATAAACTAGATGGCATCAGACCACTGTGCACCTTTGGCGTGATGGTCACTCCATAAGTACAAAATTCTTGTGAGGTGGGAGGGAGGGCAATGGCTGGGGTTTAAGTATATAGGAGGGAGCTTTACACATGTATACATGTAGATTAGGCTATAATAGAATTCTATCTTCTAAAAAAAAAAAAAAAAAAAAAAACCTAGATGGCATTAGAGAGCCACCATCATTAGTCGAAGCTTTCATTAACAATTGAGAGTTGTCTTCCAAAATAGCTTTATCAACCCCAACCTTGAGTGCAAACCGCAAGGCTCTAGCTCCCACTAGAGCTTCAATTTTCTCAGCTCGGTAAGCCTAGTGAAGTTGTTGAGATAGAGGCCATAACCAATCCTTGATTGTTTCTAATAACCACACCTATACAAGATTTTTTCTTTGCTTTGAAATTGGCACTGTCGAAGTTGATTTTGGAAAAACCATGTGGGGGCAGGGGTGGCGCCACCTTAAGGCCAGGTGGACCTGATTTTTTATTTTTTTTATATATATAATAATTTAAATTTTTTTAATTGTCTACCCTTCAAAAAAAATTGGGAACACTCTCAGTTTTTTTTTTTTTATGCCAATAAAATTAAATTTTGCTCTATAATTTGTACTACATTTAGTAGATGAATGATTGTTTGGTTGTGTACATTGAAAGAGACGTAGCTTGTAACGTTGATAATGAGATTATCATGCAACGATTTTAAAATATGAAAATTCGTAGAAGGCAATTGTAAACTTTATGTATTTGCGTGTTTTTTTTTATTGTTGTTGTTGTCAATATATAAATTTATCTTTTTATTAGATTGTATAATTTATGTTTCATAAGGAATACTCTGAGAAAAATTCCTGGAGTCATCATTGTGTCGGGAGGCCGCCAAGAAATATAAGTGCAAGGCAAACAGAATTTTTGGGAGGGTTGCACCACCAAAAATTCCTCAAACCTGTCCTTCGAGACTTGAGAGAGCTGCTGAAAACTGCAACGTGGCTTACATAGCTGAATTTGGTTCAGTTGTGTCCAGACTGACCAAGCTATCATGGCGAATAACTTTGGATTTTTCTGTTGTTGTATAATCCAAGATAGTAACTCCTTAAAGTCCACGAACTGTTGTGAGTTTTTATCTTCCTTCTCAATCCAGGGCTTTTTTAACTTTTGCTTCAAAATCATTTCTTGTCTTAATAGCCATTTATCCAGTTACAAGTATAAGCTCTCCAAAATTTGAGTATTTTCGATTGAAGGTTCTAGAACTTGAATATCTTCTATCTTTGTTTTAATCTCCTTGATTCTTGTATGAGTCCACCCAAAGCTCTCCTTGTTTCATTACTTTAGTACTTTTCTTGTCTCTTATATTTTTCTCCTGAGCTTGTATGTAGGTGATCCTTTTTTTTTTTTATTGAGTTGCTATATCAATACTTTGTAAAAATATTATAAAATAATTTGTACTCGTAGTATTATTTTTTTTAAAAAATAACAAGAAATAATTCTTAAATTGAATTACTTTTACTTTTTAAACATGCAACCACATTATTTTATATATTTATAGGACAAAACTTATATACAATACCTTAGATACTTTTTTTTAAGTTTTTCTTTTAAGATTTTGTCACGTGACTACTTAACTTAAAAAATAAACTTTCATTCATTAAAAAAAAGCCACAAAATCTTAAAAGAGAAACTTAGATAGATGGCTTAATATGTACCTTTAGAACACACGTTAGCAAAATCCAAATAATATAGGTAGTTATGCGTTCGTGGAGTTCCTTGACGGGTGAAATTCGATGAATGTTTGTAATTTCCTTTTATATTCTCAATTTGGATAATTAGAGGAAGTTTTTTTTGGTTAATATTGTAAAAGACTCTTGGGGACAGGTTGGTCCAGTCAGCTATATTGTCGTATTGAACAATTTTCAATTATTATCATTTATCAATGAGCAATAAACCAAAGCTGGCTGTCTAGTCTGTCTACTCAGTGCCTTAATAAGTCTCTCTCACTGGTCACTTAGTCACTTGTAAGTTGTAACAAAAAAAAGATCCTCTTTTTCTCCTTTGCATGTTTGGTTCTGATAACGAGGAAAAAAAAACCAAATGGGCATCAACCACCTCTTTCGATCCACTTTCAGAACCCAGGTTTCAAATTCTTCAATACCCATTTCGTTTTTACATCAAATTCTATCTTCTTGTGTTTTTTCTTTGCTTTGTGGATCAGTTGGTGCTGTTTGATAATTTTGTTCAGTCATGTTTGGTTCTTTAAGATTTGGTGACAAAAAAAATTCATCATTTCAAAAATCCTATTTTTTTTTGGTGCTTCAATCACTTTGTTGGAATTTTTTTTTCATAGAGAAAATGTTGGAAGAGATAAAGAATTCAATTAGCCTCATGTTTTGTCATTTTCATGCTTTGTGGAGCACTGTTTTCGACTTTTCTTATTTCTTGTTGTGTTTTCATTTATTTATTTATTTTTGTTTCTCTTGAATCTACTTTTGTTTTCATAACTTCCAGTTCACTTGCAAATTGCAAATTGTATGTGTCTGTATATTATATATAGACTCTGTTTGGTTGCTGTGAATTATGTTGGTCTAATTTCTGACTACTAAAATTTTGGAACTGAGGCTTGGTTGTTGTAACTCCTTGTATAGGAAAATAGTAGTCACCTCATCTGTATTGTATTTGAACCCATGGCTTCACCCCTTCACTCCTAGTTTATGGGACAAGGAGATTCCATTTGGTCTATAGACTACTGGCATACATTTGTTACAAAATCTCCTGTTTTTTATCCTAGGATTTTGGATCATTTATGAAGTTGCTTATTAGTAATATTTATTTCTTGTTCTCCTGAATTTACATAAATTTGCATCATCTTCAATTATCTGTTTACTTGTTTGCTTTCAATATGTATTTACAATCCTCAAGGCACCTTTTGGTTGCTATACATGCCACAAAGAGAAGAGATAAAGAATTTTGAATTTTCAAATTAATTGTTTCAGATAAATGTTAGTCTCGGAAAAACATGATCCAGAATTGTGTGTGTGTTTCATCAGCTATTTGTTTTCTCAGATACTAGATAACCCATTTTTGTGAATGTTATGGATAAGAATTTCGGCACGTTTCACATGATCTCCAATAGGTTTAATTCTGGAGACTAACAGACCACCCTCTTTTTTTTTTTTTTTGAGAAACAAACACACACACAGAGGGAAAGGGGTTCTAACAGACCACCCTCTTTGGTTGGTGGTCTTAGGCAATGATTTTGGAGACATTTCCATTCTCTCTGGTCAGTTTGATGTGTTTTCAGCAGTTAAAAATCAAGAGGTGAAGGATACTATATGGATTGGTGAACATTGTCAAACCCAGTTCTTTGAAAATGAATGATGCTAGTGTAATCACTGTAATGTTTGTTAATGGGCACACCACTAAAAACAATGCGACCCTATCCCTATGTGAAATGTCTCGGTCCTTTGATTTTTTTTTCTTTTTAATTCTGTTTCAATGGTTGAAATATTCATCTCTCTCTTTCTTGTTTTTATTTTACTTTATTTTTCTTCTAGGTGGACAATTAACTTAATAATTTTAATGAAAATCTATAGGTTTGAATTTGATTGAGCTTTACCATGGTATTATATTATTATTCTTCATCAATCAACTGGCTAGGATCAGTATTAATGCATCACATTCTTTTCTTATGGCTTGAGGGGATTATATCTTGACGTTCATTTTAAGAATATGTTTTTCTAGTTATCTCTTCATGATTTGGTTGTGATTTGCATATTATGTCTTAATAGTGGGTAGAGAATTTGAAGGATTGTTCTTCCTGTTGCACTTTAGTTATATTCAGAGATCAAAACAACAAGCTTCAAATGGCAATACAAGCTCCTGGAAAAAAGAAAGAAAGAGCTTCAATGCTAACACTGTATAAGTTTCAATAGTAACACATTTACTAAGTATATGTTCTGTATTTAGAGAAAGAGGTAATACTATTGCGTTAGCTTTTATTCTATCTTCATAAACAGTATATAAATACAGATGCAGAGGCATTGCATCTCACTTGCACTTCAGAGTCTAAGAGTTTCCATGAAGTAGTTATTCCTCATTGTCAGAATTTGAGGTAACTAAGCAAGAGCAGTTATATATGGTTGCATGAGAAACAAGGAGAAACCTGAAGGAACAACTATGGTTGTAGAAAATGCAACCATGAAATTATCCATTCATTTTGATTTTAAACAAACAATACCCAGCCAGATGACTCTTTTGGAATAGTGTTCATGAATATTAAGGATACATTTGTAAATAAATTCATATAAGCATACATATGTAACCAAACAATACCCGTCACATGGGCGCCGGTGCTCACAGTAGGTGAATATTACCAATTTTAATGGGACCCTTGAAGATAATTTGTACCATTATCTCACTGGGTGGTGCAGTAACAATTTGCCCCAATGAAATATGTTATTGAGTTTTCTTGCATTATCCTATGTTTTCTGCCATCTTTAGTTAATAGTTATTAGATAAATTTTGAAGGTGAATACTATGCATTTGAAAAGTTCATTGAGAATACTGTGTGCCATTATCGCACTTGTGGTGCATTGTCAGTTATGGTACTAGAACATTTCTTTTTATGATTTGTGTTGCATTATTATATGTGATGTTGTCTACCTTCTCTACTTAAGGAAAAAAGCTTCATCCATGGGATGTCACCTGAATGTCTTGTGTAGTTCTTATGCCTAGTTGCTAACACCATCCATTCTTTCTCTACTCTAATGATATTTATTTCTTCTTTATTTACAGCTTGGTTCATATGTAAAACATGTCACTGCTTCAACAAGTTTGCAGGAGCCTCTACTTTGGGTTCCCATACTGGCCAGATTAAGTAGTACGGGGGCATCTTTGCAAAAGGAAGATTCACCTAGTGATTTGAAAAATAATCAGGGGTATATGGTGTTTCTATGTTAATAACTTGTATTCATAAATCTCTCTCTCTCTCTCTCTCTCTCTCTCTCTCTCAATGTGCAATTTTGTACATGAACATCTACATTTACTTCTTCAATGTGTTTGCAGAGTAGTCATTGTTTATATGTGCATGCATACAATGTATTTAGGTACTAAGATATCTTAACTATCTCAGGTTTAAGGGGCATGATATGCTTGCACCTTTCACAGCTGGGTGGCAGTCTGCCGATTTGCATCCTTTGGTTATAGAAAGGTCCGAGGTATTGTCAACTATTTGCCTAAGCTATTAATAAGTACTGTGTTCTTAATTTGCACTTCATGATTAAGGAAAAAGGACCAAGTAATCAGTGAAACATTTGCTTCTCAGTTAATCTGTTGCTCCTGCATTTTGGTGGTTAGTCTTTTCACTGTTTGAAGTGAGTTGGTCATGTCCATTTCAGTTGTTAATTGTTACTTTCTTGGGTAAAAAATTAGGAAAGAAAGAAGGGGAAATAGAGGGGGGGGGGGGGGTGGAAGCATTCTTTGTCTCGTATTACTTGGGGATTTCGGTTGGAGAGAATCATTAGGGCTTTAGCAGGGAAAGAGGTGTATTGGCAAAAGGTTAAACTGAATCTGTTAAAAAATTTGTATAAATGGGTTTTTTGTTATCCTTCTCTAAAAGTTTGTTTTGATGTTTAAAACTTCAGGAATTGATTTGTATTCCTCTTCATTTTTTTTTCTTCCTTGTTTAGTTTGTTCCCTTCTGTATACTTCTTGTGTACATGGGATGTGCCCCTATTTTGGCACTTTCTAATATTATTTTTTCTGTTTAACAATGAAGAAAAGTCTGATGTGTAAAAAGAGTTGAGACACCTAATTCTAGGCATGCACATAAAATATTTATATACACACGTGTTATTCCTCATCTATATGATCAACTTGATTGGTGGTTTCAGGGTTGCTATGTTTATGACATCAATGGGAAAAAATATCTTGATTCTCTTGCTGGTCTGTGGTGCACTGCATTAGGTAAACATAATATGTTTCAAGTCATTGTTTCTCCCTCTCCCCCCAATTGCATGTGTTGAAGGTATTTTCATATGGTTTTTAAGATGTTGCAATGATTTTAATATAGAAAAAGCGATAATGGGTCATAATAAGAACCAAAAATGTGTTTAACAGTGCTGCTTTGACAGTTCATTCATATATTTCCATTTCATGACGAAGTTAAGGAAAGATAGGTAAATTGCTGAAATGTTTAGTTCTACGTAAGTAAAAGTGAAATTTTTGTGCTACAAAGTATGTTGAACAAGGTTATTCATTGTAATGATGTAACAAAGTAGTAGCAAGGTGCATGAAGTGGTGAAGTGCATTGGGGGTATTATATGATCATAAAATACTGATTAAGTTGAGGGGATGGAATTTTGGGCTTTTAAGAAGCAACGTATTTATAAAATGAACTTAGTCAAATTGAGTATTTAGATGGATGAGTGGGAATCCCAAGATGGATATGATAGGAAAGAGTTGCATAATAGGTGCTTTTGTAACTTATCAATAGAAAATAAAAAAATGGTTTGGATATATGCAATAAAGACCAGCTAGTGTGCTAGGGAGAAAAAGTTATTTAATTCAAGTTGGAGTGAAAAATGCTAGAGAAAGGGGCCTAAAATAAGGGGGTGTATTTGGGATTAAGGTTGAGTTGATTAGTTTTGAGTCAAGTTTAGAAAAATGCAGTGCAAAACATTACGTTTTCCTTATTTATTTTTTGTGTTTTTATTTTTTATTTTTTTTGCGGGGGTGGGGTGTGCGGAGAGGGCTTCCCTCCTCCCTCCAGGTAAGCATAGTAGTTGAGTGCCCTTACTCCACGTCTTCCTTGCTCACCCTGCTTATAGTTAGGAATTAACTTATGCTAGTTTCATACCATTTAGACACCTTCATTATCACCCCCCTGTTATTTCTATCAGAATCCCCTTGTTGCTATTAAGTAATAACTTTGCTGACCTCACTTAAGTTTTAGGTAAATAAAGACATTTCTGCCCATATCATGGCCTGAAAATTATTCTTCGAAGTTTGAGTAAAAAAAAGGAAAATGAAAGAAAGGAAAAGATTTTTACTAAGAATAAATTTTAAGCAGTTATTTTTGTATACAATTGAGTAAACATAAAGTTCATCCAACAAATACTAATTCTAAAATTGCTTTATTTGTTTAGGGCTGTGCAATATTATTGTATTTTTTTTTTTTTTGTAAAATAGTAATAGGGTTTTTCCTCATTTTGCTCCTATTTCATGACGCTCCTCCCCAATATCCTCTTGAAAATGAAAAAGCCCAGGTCTCACACTGGAAATTGGATATATGTGATAAATATCCCATGCCCATAACCATTTTGCTTCTTACATCAAGACATACCGTCATTTCTCATTCGTACCTAATTCCATCCAAGTGTTTATACATGAAACTACTTTGATTCAAATTTTTGTTTACAGTTATCTAAAATTGAAGTTTTGCAGGGGGAAATGAACCTCGACTTGTTGCTGCTGCAACTGAACAGTTGAATAAGTTGCCGTTTTACCACTCCTTTTGGAATCGTACTACAAAACCTTCCCTGGTACATGCATATTTTCTTAAATTTCTAGCTGCTGTTAAATTTCTGTAACATCATATTTAATTATCTAGAACATCTTGCCTCACTTTGTGCTTACGAATTAGCCATTTTTTGCTATATGACTTATACAGGATTTATTGATATTCAAATATTCAATTTTTTTTTACAGGATCTAGCAAAGGAACTTCTAGAATCTTTTACGGCAAAAAAAATGGCTAAAGCCTTCTTTGTAAATAGTGGATCAGAAGCCAATGATACTCAGGTTTGCTTTGTTTATGGAAGCATTTTGATTTAACAATATTCTTGATTTTTTAAAAGTTCATATGATCACATGGTCCATTTTCAACTTACTAGCCCTTGAGACATGGAGTTATGGGAGAGAAATCAGATAAATAGCCTCCATCTTAAATTCAAAATATTTCGTGTTGAGTCTATTTTTTCACCTTCATTTTCAATAAAAAAAATGTTATTCCATAATATAGAGTTGGGAAGCAACCAACTCAATCTCATAAATTCTTTAATCGTATAGATACAGTTTTCAGACTTGTCATTGATGCATATGAGCTATAGTTCTTTACAGAAATAAGTTAATCATTAATTACAAGTTACAATAAGGGAAAGAAAGAAAGAAAATATTTTATATTAGGAACTAACAGGTTACTTGATTTAGAAATTATAGTTCTCAGTTAGATGACAACAAGTGGATATTAAACAAATAACCAAAAGAATTAAATTATAGACACCTAAACCTAAAAGATCACTCAGTGTCCCAGACACTCTCTATATAAGCAATTCTGAGAATCTTAAGTAAATTGAGAACATCTTTCTGGTGAATGTTTATGAGATAAGTACTCATTTTGGATCTTATGCCAATATCATGTTCATGCACTTGGTGTTAAAATTCAAGGAATAATGTCTTTGTGACTTCTTGAATTATTTTTCTTGTAGGTGAAGCTGGTTTGGTATTATAATAACGCTCTTGGAAGACCAGCTAAAAAGAAATTTATTGCTCGATCAAAATCGTATATTCAACACTCAATGTTTTTCTTTAGATTTCTTGACATTGTGCTTCAAGTAGCTTATTCTTTCATTCTTTCTGACAGGTACCATGGTTCAACTTTGATATCAGCTAGTCTTTCTGGGTAGGCCTAGTCTATAAGCTTTTTTTTTTTTTTTTTTTTGACGTGAATCCTATCGCCCTTTAACTGGTTTTATTGCAGCCTTCCAGCTTTGCATCAAAAATTTGATCTGCCAGCTCCATTTGTATTGCATACTGACTGCCCTCATTACTGGCGCTTTCATCTTCCAGGTTGTCATCTTACTGGTCTGATGCCCAAAATATTTTGTTAGCTTTTTTCGGTTATTATTAAACTTTCATATTCCAGGTGAAACGGAGGAAGAGTTCTCAACCAGATTAGCCATTAATTTGGAGAATCTTATCCTCAAAGAAGGACCAGAGACGGTAATTTATTCTAACATCATCCAACTTGTTTGGGAAATGATTCTGCTTCCGTAAGAGGATTATTTTTGGGTTGCTGACCTTATATAGGTGCTCATTTCAGATTGCTGCATTCATTGCTGAGCCTGTCATGGGGGCAGGAGGTGTGATACCTCCACCTGCTACTTATTTTGACAAGGTAAGTTGTTTGTATCATGAAATGCTTGGCAAATGTCAATCTCAAAGCCCTGTTTGGTTCCAAAAAGTGGTGTATTCACTTTTCATTTCTCTTTTCTGTGTTCAAATCCTGAAATTGAATATAGATAAAAGGACCCATTTTCACATTTGAGGGTGTTTGGTAAATTGTTTTGAATACATAATTTGGGTATAAAATACATCATACACAGGTTTGACATTGTTTTCTATTTTAAAAAAAAAGTTACTTTTTTCATTTACACACACTCACTTCAATCAGGTGGGGCCCTTTGCATTTTCACAATATTTACGAATTTGCCACTGTATTCATTTTCTATGAAAATGAAAACTATGAAAAGGCGTTTTCATTTTTTGTATTGAAATCCAACTTTTTGAATACTGAAAATGAAAACTGAGTACAAGTTCTTAAACCAAACAAGTTTTTTTGTGGTGGATCCCATTGAAAACTGAAAATGAAAACAAAAAACACAACTTTTTTCAGCTAACCAAACAGCCTCTAAATATCAAACTGGAGACTGGCATTTGCCAAGCATCTGAAATAAAGTCTTGAAATTGAATGCATTTGCAAAAGAATTCTACCAGTACATATAATGACCAGCACAGAGTTTCTGACTGATGTACTTGGTCCGTACAATGTTTGGTTATTGGACCTGGTCCAGTCCCATCAGTTGAATTATTTATGAAATCAACTCAAATTGATTCACTGAGTTTCTTCAATTCTGTCATTTTGTATGCATTTTGTGGTGGAAACTCATATAATCTCAAATATTGATAAGCCATTCTGTTAGCTTTCTTTACCACTAGCCAGGAAGGGTCTGATCGTGGAAACTTTATCTTGTCCTATAATTCTTATCTGTTTCTAGATGTACTTGATAAAATTACTCCTCCTGGTTGAACTAGTGACCAGTGATATGGCCACATGAATGAATTCATGTATGATGCAGTTCCATTAAAAACGTGAGTGTTTCTGTTTGGTGTCAGTTAAAATGTTTTATGCTACATGCCAGTTTCATGTTGATGCTACATGCCACCCATGTTTGGTATTATGCGTTTTTATACTGTGGACTATTACACAAAAACCTCTACCCTTCTTTCTCTCTCTCTCTCTCTATCCCCTCCCCCCCCCCCCCTTTTGGTGGTGGGGGAAGAAGAAAGACACATTTAATAATAGAACATTTTCCTATTTCATGCAGATTCAAGCTGTTGTGAAGAAATATGACATTCTTTTTATAGCAGATGAGGTACTTTCTGTCTTTCTTATTTCCATTTGTGTGATAAGCATGGTATTCATTGTTTGTATTCTAATTTATAAGGCTTGCTTTCTTCATATTTGTTTATCTTAGGTAATTTGTGCATTTGGAAGGCTGGGCACAATGTACGGGTGTGACAAGTACAACATAAAACCAGACCTTGTGTCTCTTGCAAAGGTAGAGTTGGACTATAATTAAACTCATGTATTGCTTCTTAATCTCTTTTGATTACAAGTGTCTTCACATCTTGTTACAAAGTACATTCCCTTGGTATGCGTTGAACTTTTCAGGCCCTTTCTTCTGCTTATTTGCCCATTGGAGCTGTACTTGTGAGCCCTGAAGTATCAGATGTCATACATTCTCAAAGCAGCAAACTTGGTAAATTGGTTAACACTCCTAAATAAGTATCTTGAATTAATACTTATTTAGTATTCTAACCTGATATCCTTTCTCTCAGGTAGTTTTTCTCATGGATTTACTTATTCTGGACACCCCGTATCTTGTGCAGTTGCAATTGAAGCTCTTAAGATCTACAAGTTTGTTCCTTTCTTCTTATGTCTGGAAAGTCTAAGAATAGAATTGCATGTCTAGGCTATAATTATTCAAACATAAAAGAGCATTTTTTTCTTTTTCTCAGAAAAATTGATTTCATGCCTGGTATAATGACTGAACATATGAGTAATTCTTTAAGATATTTAAAGGCAAAAGAAAAAGGTGTTAGTTGATTACTTATCACCTAATTTACCCTGTTTAAAGGTTTAGTTCTTAATTCAGATTAGATACTGCAGTGGAAAGTCCTCTAAGATGGACCGAGTTACATTGGATGGAGTTCCATCTTGGTCATATAATTATCCTTAATGTTCCTCCAAGTGGTGGATCATGACTTGTATATGCAGATATACTAGTAACATTTATCCGCATATTTCTGGCTCAACAGTCCATAGTGATGCGAGAGCACAGCCAAAATATTTTAGAATTCATTTTTTAGATTTTTGTATTCATCTCATGGAAGATTGGATTATTTTAAACTTTTAGATTTGAGTTCAGATAGTGATTATCTTTTAGGTAGGATTAGTTTTAGATTGGCTCCAGTTTCAGATAGAATTATATTTTATTCCTAAAAACTCTATAAAATGGTGCTAGATAGTTGCATTTTGTAAAGACAATTGATTAATGAAATTTCAAATTGGAGATTTTCCAAAATTTTGGGTGTTGATTCCTAACACCTTAGGTATTGATGCCTAAGTGTTTTTGCTTGGTGCTGATTCTTAGGGTTATCTTTTGATTTTCCGTTCTTTTAACTTTCCTCTTGATTGTCCTGTATCACATAGTGGTCAATGTCCCCAACCACACAGATTGTGGATTATATTTGGTAGTGAGTGAAAGTTATCTAACTTCTTTGCAGGGAAAGAAATATTGCTGAGCAAGTAAGGAGCATTTCCCCTAAATTTCAAGATGGATTAAAAGCATTCTCAGACAGTCCCATAATTGGGGAGGTACATGTTGTATCTTGAGTATTTTAATGGTTTGGTCAATGTGAGAATTTATGAGATATTGACTTTGTATAGCTCATTTGATTCCGCAGATACGGGGAACTGGCTTAATACTTGGTACAGAGTTTGTAGATAACAAATCACCTAATGATCCGTTCCCTCCTGAGTGGGGCAAGTTCCATATTCCTTTTGTTTCATAAAGTTGACTGTATGGATATATTTGGTTTTTGAGGGGGATAAATTGTTTAGACTTTGGCCACATAATTCTATATTGTTCCTATCGTCAACTAGATCAGAAGCATTTAGTTGATTTGAACATGAAATCTTTCTTGTGTGTGATGGTCCCCAGGACCTGACTGGAGTTTTGCATATATGGTTGAGATAGACTAGCGTGCATCTGTTTTGTGTTGCCTAATATTTCTTTTATCCCCCTAATATAGTACTCTTTGATGTTGCATATCTCAGGGATAGGCGCTTATTTTGGAGCACAGTGTGAGAAGCATGGAATGTTAGTACGTGTATCAGGAGATAATATAATGATGTCTCCTCCATTTATTATTACCCCGAAAGAAATTGATGAGGTAGGATCCAGAACTTTTGTTGATCTTATTAGACAATTAATAAGAAATAAGGAAAGTAATATATTTATGCTAATTTAAGATTGATTTAGAGAGAAGAAAATTTACTGTCATGGACCACTTAGGTTTTAAAAGTGAAATGTTAGGCCAGGCATTTTGTCCCCTCTAAGGCAAGGTGTAAGCATCAAAGTGAGAAGTGTAAGCATTCCAAATTTTAATTTTTAAACAAATTAAAGAAGGGCTCCAACTACCAATAGGAAGATAATACGTGTAAGCATTTGACTCACTTGGTTGGTTAGGTTAAGTTAGTCGTGTGCATTGCACTTGACAAGGACTGTTGGTGTCATTTTCTTATTGGTGGTTGGATTCAAACTTTGTCTTTAAAAATATATTAAAATGGTAAATAGTTAATAAATTATAAATATCAGCACAAGCATTAATTTATTTAGACAATAAGCTAATACTAATACTACAAAATGAACACCATGGATAATTTGATCAAGAATACATTTAAATGGTATCTTGTTCTAAGATGGTTCACCAGAAATAAAACTGACAAAAAATTGATATATATTATTAACAGGTGTATAATTAAGAAGTTTAGAAGATTTGTTCTTGCGGTTTAAGAATTTTTTGTGGTCCCACTTGGTTTCTATGATGATTTTCAAGCAAAACTATGGATATACTTAGTTTTTTAAGTGTATATATATATATATATATATATATTGCTATTTTAAACTAAGATGAGACAAACTGTGGCACCTCCCCGATTATCAGCTGATAGAGCTAAAGACTGGAGGAAGCCAATAGAGATACAATCAGTAGCATTACAATCAGAAGCCCACCGGGCTAGGTTATGAGCCATGCTTCTTGTGCATCTTGGAATTCCAATAATATTGCTAAAGTTTTCCTAAACAACTATACTTTTCACTTTTTAATTTTAATATATATATTTTGCAGTTGCTGAGTAGCCATTGCATTGCGAGTTGCGACACATATTGCCTGTTTTCTTACATAAGACTTGAAGAAATTGGCGATTAATAAAGATTTCCATAGATGAAAAAAAAGGAAAATTCATCTATGGATTATGTAAAATGCATATTCAATAACAAGTCTATATACTCAACAAATTTCACAATTTTTTTTCTTTATAAATGCTAAGGTAGGTTGTGATTGGTGTACAATAAAAATGATATCAATGTGAAAGTTATGTAGCACTAATCACAATCTATTGCATCAAATGTTGTGAACAACATTGTGAAATTTGTTGGGTCTATAGCATTATCGCAAATTCTTCTTCTTGAGAGTTTGTATAAAGTGCATCATTATTTTTGGAGAAATGCTAATGTTTCCGCTATCCACTATGATGGGGGGTTTGGAGCCTCTTGTTCATTAAATCCTGAAGTTCTAAATTTCAATCATTTTCAGTTAATAAGCAAATACGGGAAAGCATTGAAGGCTACCGAAGAGAGGGTGAAGGAACTCAAGTCTCAGCAGAAATAGGCTGTGGCTGCCTGACAATGACGAAATTCTTCTAGCTTCATGTAAAACAGAAGAATCTATGTGCTATTATGACTTGTAACTAAATAAAGCATCTGATTTGTTATGTCTTGTGGTAATTTATCTCAGATTTTTCCACTTCAACTTTTTCTTCCCTAAAATAGTGGTTTTCCAGTTTAAGGTAATGGATCAGACAGCTGGGAAGATTATGTCTATAGCATATTGTATGGTAAAGATGGTAACCATAACATGGAGTGTGAGTTATTTGTCGAAAACAAGAAGGTCCATAGAGAATAAATTGAGTTTGCCAAAGATTTTGTGATAAGAATTGAATTTAGCAGCCCATTCCCAAAACTTACCAAGCAATGACATTTGCTCCACTATGCTCATCAAAACCTATAACTACATATAAAAACGTTGGATTACTCCTGCACTTTATTTATTTATTTTTTCTTTCTTTCTTTGAAACAGCTTGGTTGCTGTTATATGGATTCCCACAGTTACACCCTCTTAATCACACGTTTTCTGTCCTTCCATTAAACTGTTAACCATACACTCTCCATTCCACCTTATCTTCTTCACAGAAATGCTAGTTTCTTCATAGTGCAGACTCTATGTATACACGAAAAATTATTTATTTATTTATGGGGGTAGAAACGGGGCTATTATTTATAAGAGCTTCTCAAAATTACCAGTCCAAGGAACGTAATTTTTTTTTTATAGAGTTTTAACCTATGACATTCGTTTTTGATGGTAGCTCTTTATTATCAGACTAAGACACCAATCGGTTTTTGGTATAGGTAGAAATTGAACCCCAGTTCTTTTATTCAACCATCAGAAATTTTACCAGTTGAGCTAATTAGAACTCACCACGGAATATAACCTAAGAGTCCGTTGGTCAGAGGGGTGGAAAAGTGGGAAGATAGAAAATGGTGGGAGGATGGAAAAGTGGGAAGGTAGAAAATATTTTAATTTCTCACATTTTTGTTTGGTTGGAAGTAAAAAAATGGAGGGATGGAAAAAATGAATTTGAATAAATTTACTTATATACCCTTATTAAAGAATGATGCCCAATTAAAAATAAAAAGTGACAGATAACTAAAAGGAAAAAAAAAAAGCAATCACCCAAATTTATTAATAAAATAAAAATCATGTCCAAAAAAAAAAAAAAAAAAAATCACATCTAGTTATAAAATAAAAAAACAACTATCATGCCCAAGCCCTAGAAAATCAAAAGAAAAAATAAAGAGAGGCAACTATCACGCCCGGACCTAGAAAATCAAAAGAAAAAAGAGACAACATTACTATCCAGAGAAAAAATGAAAAAAGAAAAAAAAAAAACCCCATGTGCATCCCCACCCAATTTTCTCCCCATTTTGGGAGAAAACATTTTGGTGGGCCCATACCTACAAAAATGTTTTCTCTTTTTTTTTTTTTTTTTTTTTTTTCAATTCTCCCTAAAATCCACCCAACCAAACACACGTGTTCTCATTTTCATCAAATCTCATACAAAACGGTTAAACAAAAGATGGGGCATCTATTCCTATAAAAAACAAAGAAAAAGAAAAAAAGAAGAAGAAGAAGAAGATGGGGCATTTATCAAATTCTTCTACCGCTGCTCATTTGCTCTCGTCCCCTCTTTGCTCATTTTCATCAAATCCCATACACAACAGTTAAACAAAAGATGGGCACCTATCAAATTCTCCTATGCTGCTCGTTTGCTCTTGTCCCCTTTTTGCTAGTTCATTTGCACATCCGTTGACTTTAGAGTTGGATGGACAATCCAATTGTGTGCTAACAAAGTGTTAAACTAAAATGGAAATATTCCGTGCCAATGCACCAGGTTGTTAGCCATTAATCACAAGCTTTGAATCTACTTCTAAAAAAAGATACTTATACCCTAGTTGCCATTCTAAATTTAAGCGGTATATTTTCACGCATTCCAAATGGAAACTAGATGTCAAAATGGGTTTCAAGCCAAAATCATTGTCCAGTTATGCCTGTTTGCATTGAAATAGAACCTGGATGGGAAAAGGGATTTGGCTCCAAATTTGAAACATAGGTCGATATCATCATTTTCGAATTCTTTGATTAGTTGTTGGAAGTCTTGAGCAATGTGATTGAAAGAAGAGAATAAAACCGGTTTTTCCATTGCCTCCCTAATTCTATAGGCTTAACAGTTATACCGGGGGACTAGCATATAGTTCAAACTTCAAACTGGGGGGTTGGAGGTAGATATTTATGGGTTCTAGGTCCTAAAAGTACCTATTTCAATTTTTTTTTTCTTTAATTATACTTTTTATTTTTATTTTTTATTTTTTATACCACCGCGCATCTTTGGCTCGATGGTCACTTCATAAGTATAAGTACTTGTGGGGTATGGGGGGTAAGGACCGGGGTTTAAGTTTCTAGGAGGGAGCTTCACACACATATACACTTAGATTAGGCTAGAGTAGAATTCTATCTTGTATCCAAAAAAAAAAAAATTATACTTTTTTTTACTTATTTTTATGATTTTTGGATAGAGTTTAGATTTTAAAAAAGTTTGTTTTTAGGATTAATTGTAACATTATAATTTACTTTGATGATGCACAAAATTTTGTAATATTATTTTATGAATGAAATTTTGTAATATTACCTTTTGAGTTCTTGAGAAATTGCACATATACATATCACCTTATGTATACTTCGCCTACATTGTGCAGAGAATATATATATATATATATATATATATATATATATATATTTATATATTTATAGATACATTTATTTTAATGCATTAATAAGGTTCAAAGATTTGTATACACACACACATATGCAAAAATACATTTATACCCAATAAGTTTAGATTTTGTTATTTTAGTCTATTTAACACCTTAGTAGCCTAAGGTTATACCATGTGACTAAATCTTAGGAAAAAAAAAATTCAACAAAATCAAATTAACATACAACCAAAATTAAAAAAAAAGAATAATCATGTTCTTAAGTTGGAAAAGTAATTAAATATTTTCTGATTTACGTGAATAATCCTACAATAAGTTCATATTATAAATTATATTAATCTTAAAAATTGACATATTCTCTTTTCCTAATAACAAGTAAATAATTGAAGTTTATTTCTCAAATATTATAAAAATTAATGAGTCTTATAAATTGGTCATAAAAATTTTTTTTAATCAAATATTTAAAAATAAATTTATAGCATACACACGCATCACGCAGAACATCAACTAGTTAAAAAGAAAACAATGGGCGAGTGTCTGAAGATGAGGCTACACTATTGTCTGCACCTGACATTGTTGATGTAGAAAAGACATCCCATTGCCAGTGGTGGCTCTAGGAATTTTTTCTAGAGGGGTCATTAAGAAACTTAAATTAAACAAAAATTTAATTTAAAAAAAAAACTTGAATATATTGAGTTATCGAAAACAAAAGCACCAAATATATGAAATTTTACAATTTCCTTCTACGAGTTTTCATATTTTGAAATTGTCTCACGATAGTTTATTATCAGTTTTCATTATCTATTGTCAATATAAGTATGACCATTTCATTTTGTTAAGTTTGTATAATATTTTTGTTTTTATGCAATTGTGGTTATATATTTGTCATTTTTTTTTTATAAAAATATTTTAAACTAAATGAAAAAACTCAACTCCACTTGCACTATATAATTATTAACTCACACAACCACACTCATCCATCCATAAATAATACAATAAGTTGTTGTTTGATTATGAGATAAGCTGATATGTGACCATAAATAACATGTTTTTTTATATATATTATTTTTATTTTTATTTTTTTTCAAGTCAGTGAACCCCCTGAAATGTATGTGCAGCCGCCCCTGCCCATTGCTCATACATTTCACTTCTAACACATTCAACCTCTTCATGGTTTTGTTGAACATTAGAAGCTTTCCGCAACGTTTGAACTGCTTCCCATTGCATTGCAACTTCTTTCATTGTAGGTCTTTTCTTCCCATTCAAGTTTAGGCACATTTTCGCAAGGTTTGCAACTACTATGATCTCTTCTTTTTTAGAATCCTTCGTAACTTGAGCATCGATAATATCAAACAAATTGTTCTCCTCCATTGAGTGAATGAAATATGTGGCTAAACTTTTACTTTCTGGTGTCCTTGTAGAAGAGATCGCTTTTTCTCCGGTTAAAAGCTCAATGAGAACAACACCAAAACTATAAACATCACTCTTTTCTGTAAATTGACTTGATTGGAAATACTCAGGGTCCAAGTATCCAAAAGTGCCCTGTACTACTGTGGTTAAGTGAGTTTGATCAACAGCAATGGATCTTGAAGTCCCAAAGTCTGCTACTTTTGCTCTGTACTTATCATCTAAGAGTATGTTTGTACTCTTAATGTCTCGGTGGTAAATGGGCGAGGAAGCTGCTGAGTGTAAGTAGAAAAGAGCTCCTGCGACTTCTGAGGCAATTCGTAAACGCATATCCCATGTTGCTTGAAACTCCTCATTTTGGACATGAAGATATTGGGATAAAGTTCCATTAGGAATGAATTCATAAACAAGCAAAGGAACTTCTGTCTCCAAACAACAACCAAGTAGTTTAACCACATGCCTGTGATTAATTTGTGAAAGAATGACAACCTCATTAATGAATTCTTCAAGTTGTTTTTCTTCATCAATTACCTTGGACTTTTTTACTGCAACGATTTTCCCATCTGCCAACATTCCTTTGTAAACAGTGCCTTGTCCTCCTTGACCAAGTATTCTATTCACATTAAAATGGTCAGTGGCCTTTTCCAAATCCTTGGAATTAAACAATTTGGTTTTCTCAACATTGGTTTCACTTGAAGATAACTGTTGTTGTAACAATAAGCCACCATTTCGTTTGAAGAACTTCTCCTTACGTTTAATGTTCTTCCTTTTCTTTATTGCTTTGTAGGACCACCATCCACCAATTAGCAAAAATAGTAGCCCAAGGCTTGTGCTAATAGCTGCATAACACAATTAAATGGAAAAGGATTACTCATTGTATTAAAGGTTATAACAATTTTGTGTAAAGTAGAGACACATCTTCTCTTAATGCTAAAAAAAACTAGGCAAACTACAGGAAAGAAGGAAACACTAACTCGGGTTGATGAAGGGAAAAGATTCTGGGAAATTATACTTTATTTCCTAAACTATACTTCATTTTACACTAATTCAAGTTGATGAAGAGGGTAAGGGTCTGTTTGAATACTGCTTATTGCTGTAGCAAAATAATTTTTAAATGTGTGAATAGTATCATGGGATTCATTTTTAATAAAAATGTTGCTAAAAAAGAGGTTTGTAGGGTCCCGTGAATAGTGCACGGGACCCACTGACAGGCGCATTCTTCAGTCTTGGGCATTTAATGGATGCTACTGTAGCCATGGGTCCCAGATTGCAAACGCCAGACGCAAACTCTAAACGCCAGACGTTGTATCCAAACGCTCACTAAGTGTAAAATGGGGTATAGTTTATGGGGGAAAGTGTAATTTTTCCAAATATTTCCTTATTTGAAATGATTACTAAGAAACATTATTGCTCCCAAAATTGTAAATAATACTTATTCTTTTAATGAACTGAGATGAACTACCGATTTTATCCCTAATTAAAAGAAAATGCAAATATATTGTAAACGATATATTGATAAAATTGTATATTTCTTTCTATTTTATTTCTTCTTTTATAAACACTCAAACACACTAAGAAAAAATACATCATATTTTATTCCATTATGATCTCTCATTCTCTCTATTACTTTTCATTTCATTCTTTCATAATCTCCCAAACGTGGGAATAGATGATAGGATTTAGAGTGGGCATAACGTGACAGTAGTTTTATTCAGTAGTTGTCTCTTTATTATCTGTTTGTAGTTCAATTGAGGACAATTATGGATTCCCATTGTACTGATTGGAACTTTTAAACTAGTAATTTTCTCATGATCTTTTTTATTTTTAGACTTGTGTTTATTTGTTTATCAAGCGCAATTTGATAAAGTTCCCCTTAATTCAGACATGAATCCTCTCAAGACAAAAATCCAATAAGAAGTAGTCCAGAATAGTAAAAATGAGGCAGTGAGTCACGTTTAAGATATTTTAGAAAGCTTTTTTTTTTTTTTTTTTTTAAAGGGAAAAATCTTTCTTGCAATTATTATTGTAGATCTCTGAGTGTAAAAACTAAAAAGACATACGTATTGTGATCGCTTTGGTCGGAGGAGAAGGCTTGTGATCATCTTCTACACAATAGTATGACCCATAAGTATTTACGCAGCGGAGGTTCGAATAGTTATTCGTATTCCAGTCCCTCGAAGAGCTATTCAAACACGGTGCGGAATTTTCTATGCATTCGTTAATATCTGACATGTAAATTGTAATGACAAACATGAAACATAGCACTAGAACATTGAGGAACAAAAACAACAATTTTCTATGTATTCTAATGGTAATTGTCTTCACACTGTTTCACATTAGGTGTAAAATATGGACATTTGGTATGATAGTGTGGATATTGTGTAACCATTAATTTCTAAGAATTTGAAACAAGAACTGGCTAATTATTTATAATGGTAGTCCAGCCCCAAGCTCATGTTAAATTGCGGGGTGATCGATTCATTGTAATGTGACAAACATTACAATTTACAACAATATTACAGTAATTAGATGACGAAAATCTTATTTTTTTTTACTAATGGAATGACTTAAATAACTAGAAAATGTCTAAAGTAATTAAAATACCATTAAAATTACCAAAATGACCAAATTAAACCCCAAATCTTTAAAATAATTGCAGCAAAGCGTTTAATATAACCAAAATACCCCTAAAGCACTAGAAGCCTAGAAGGACAAAAAAAAAAAAAAAAAAAAAAAAAAATCACAAAACATCTAAAATGACCAAACCACCCTTAAAATTTGAAATTATTCATGAAAATGTTATTAACAAATTATAGGAATTTTTTTTTTCAGAGACAGTTTCAAGGTTATTTATTAAACCCAGTTCAAACATTGACCTAGTCTATGAGTCAGGTCATTGGGTTATTGGTTTAACTAGTGAGTTATCTATTGAATCGTAGGGTCAATTAATTTAATATATATATATATATATTTATATATAAGTTTGAGAAATCATAACATAAATATGTAAATTAAAAAAATAGGCATATCCTAAATTAAACTGGTAATTAGAATTCAAAATCAAGATTTCACAATAACAGAGTAGACTTTTAATAGGAGATGAGAGTCTTGGAGGTAGGTAGATAGACAGATAAGTGCATTTTTTTAATATAAATTCTTTAGGTTTTCTCCTCTTCAAATTACCATATTATAACACATTAAACAGTAAAGAATTCAATAAAGTGGACCTATTGATGTAATTTTACAAATTTCACAAACCCAATCGAGTTATAAACCCATCCGAGTTACTCGAGTCGCCACAAACTTGCCGGGTTTGACCAGGTTTTATGCATAAACAGTCCATTTTAACACTTGAATCGGTTTAGGTGTCGGGTAATCAAGTTTTTGGTGTGATTGGCCAAGTCAGCTTGGGTTTAATAACTGTGGTTTTAACCTATAGTGTTTACTCCTAATGATAGCTCTTTATTAACAAGCTAAGACATTATTATTTTATTTTATTTTATTTTTTTTTGTGTGTGTAGGTGGAGAACAAATCTCGGATCTCTTATTTGACTACAAGAGATTTTACCAGTTGAGCTAACTAGAACCCACCAATTATAGGAATGTTAAATCCTTGAAATATGATGGGAATGTTACTAATGACTCAAACACTGTAATCTTATATTGTTAAAAACTTAAAATGTAATTCCATAGATTAAGATTCTAGAAATCTAACATTACACGAACCAAATATCCCCTTAGATTTATCGTTTTCTAAATTGTTAAGATGAATAATTTTAAAATATCTAATTGATGAATTTGAAAGTTCATTACCATCGAGGCTAACACTCTCTGGCCAGTCTTAACAATCCTTTGAAAGTTTCAACCTTTACAACCTACCGAGTATCAAGAATAAAATTCATATATTGATTTGGTAGTATGTATATAACAATTAAGTAAATTCCATTAACATACTTTGAGGTTTGGGTTAATGCCAATCATGTTCAAAATTTTTCAAAACTGATCAATTTGGTCCCTAAAACCAACTTAGTCCCAAAGACAGTTGAGAAAATTGACTAATTGGCCTAATAGCCTTTAGGGACTAATTTAGCTTTATGGACAAAATTGTTCAGTTTTGAAAAGTCTTGGACCTGATTGGCATTAGCTCAAACCTCAAGGTTTGTAATTGAAAATTAACAATTTAATTTTCTTATAGTAGTCAAGTGCACCGTTCATGACTCTCACTTAACTCTTACATGTACTTCCCTTCACATAAATTTAAAGAAGTAATTATTGAAGGACGGAGTACTAGAGAATAGAGAAAGTTTTAGGGAGAATATTAATGAATTTGAAAATTCAAGGATAAATTTAGGACTCAAAAGGATACTATAAGTGTGAAAGCCAAGAGAATGGAAAAAATGAAGAAAAAAGAAAGAAGAAATAAATAGGGTAAGTTATAGTAAACTACCTTGAGGTTTGAGAAAATACCAAATACATCCATCACTTGTTAAAAATGGCCAATTTCATCCTTTAACACAAACGGCGTTAACATCTGCCGTTAATAACAAAGTTTGACTCTCTCTCTCTCTCTCTCTCTCTCTCACTTTTTCTTTTTCTTAATCTCACCGTACTCTCTTTCTCTCTCAAGTTTTGTTCTTTCCAAATCTGACTCTCTCTCTCTCTCTTTTCTTTTTCGCAATCTCATCTAACACTCTCTTTCTTTCTATATATATATTTTTTTTTTTTGCCTTTGGTTGTCTAAATCTTGCTGATGATGGATGATGGATCCTCTTTCTCTCTCATCTCTCTATTTTGGTGTGGAGATCTTGTGGTGGTGGGATTGGATTTGGGTTTGGCTGACATGGGTATCAGCAATTTTGATGTTTGCTTGGTGGTTGACGACAATTTTGTGGTGGAGTTAGGACCTTGGCTAGTGTGAATGGGTTTTCTTGGGTTTCTTTGTGGAGGAGAAAAGGGCTTGTTTTTAAGGAGTTTTTTTTCTCTTTCTTTTGATTTTCTTTGCTTCCAAACACTATATGGAGGAGATGAGTCTTTTTCTAAGGCTTTTCCTTTTGATTTTTTTTAGCTTTTTTCTTTGATTTTCTTGACTACCAAACACAAAGTAGCAAAATAATTACCTTTTTTGTTAATTATTTTTTTGAAGAAAAAAGAACCAAAAAAGAAAAAAGAAAAAAAAAAAAAAAAGCACTGCTATGTTGTTGATTTTAAGAAGAAAAAGGAAGGAAATTTCAGAGAATGAATCTTTGGTCCATAAATGGACTATTCAAAATTTTAAGATTTGGATAAGTAATGAAAAAGATAGTTGTGACTTATGAGAGAGACAGTAAGATTAGGAAATAGAAAAGAAGAGAGAGAGAGAGAGAGAGAGAGAGTCATATTTTAGATTTAATTTTTTTTTAGAAAACTTTGATATTAACGGTATATTAATATCATTTGTGTTGAAGGACTAAATTGACATTTTTAACAAGGTGTAGATGTGTTTGGTATTTTCTCAAAAGGTAATTTACTGTAATTTACCCAAATAAATATATTCATATAAATGATACACCCAAATGAAAAAAAAATGTTTTAGCCATCTTATTTTATTTATTTTTGGATAATTTAATATAGTTAGGAGAAGGAATTTGAATCATAGATGACAACATGAAATGTATTTTTTCTCCTCCACACTGTCTGTTGTTGTGGTTTGATCTAGCTCTATAACTAATTTGGAGTCTTTTGGCTAAATATTGCAAAAAAAAAAAAAAAAAGAAGTTTATTTGTGTTATAAGTACTGTTCAAACTTACTTGGTAAAAATGAGGAAAGAAGCAAATTTCGGTAATACAGTCACCGAAATTCTGACAAAAAGAGAAGAGAGGAGAGAGAAATGATGGGATGGAGGTGAGAGAAAAAATAATTTCGGTGATGTGGTTGCCAAAATAAGAGGGAAAAAAAAAGGAAATTCAGTGAGAAAAAAACATGAAGAATTTCGGTATTAGGATTATTGAAATTCATTTGCCCTTGGCCCACAGATACTGCCCAACCCGTTAGCAAATTGACGTTAGTACTGTTAGTTTCATTTAAAAAAAAAATATTGGTTGGATGCCATCAGGAGTCGAACCCATAAGGCAAGACTCTTCCCTTCAGAAGCTAAACAGTACACTGCAACATTACATCATACTTTAATTGGAAACTAAATCTATTTATTCTAAAACTACTAGGTATTTAAAGTAAAAAAGAAAAAGCATACATTTTTTTTCCCAATACCTTCCAAAAATTTATAGTTATAACAACTAGGATGGTGGATTCGAACATTGAACATCTTCTTAGAGACATCAAAACCTTGAACTTTTTTGTTTTACAGATCTTTCAATAGTTTATTTTCTTAAATATTGAGAGTGGACTAATTAAAATAAATAAAAATAAAAATATTAATTATAATTGTAATAAAAATTTTAAAAATATTTTTTTAAAATTTTCTTAAATTATGCTACACGTTTTGATGTCTCTAAAGAAGATGTTTAATGTTCAAATCCATCATCCTAGTTGTTATAATTATAAATTTTTGGAAAGTATTGAGAAAAAAATGTATGCTTTTTCTTTTTTACTTGAAATACCTATTAGTTTTAGAATAAATAAATTTAGTTTCCCAATTGAAGTAAGATGTAATGTGGCAGTGTATTGGTTTGCTTCTGAAGTGAAGAGCCTTGCCTTATGGGTTCGACTCCTAATGGCATCCAACCAATTTTTTTATTTTTTTATTTTTATTTAAATGAAACTAACAGTACTAACGTCAATTTGCTAACGGTAATCCTAATACCGAAATTCTTCATGTTTTTTTCTCACTGAATTTCCTTTTTTTTTTTTTTGGCAACCACATCACCTAAATTCTTTTTTCTCTCACGTCCATCCCATCATTTCTCTCTCCTCTCTCCTCTTTTTGTCAGAATTTTGGTGATTGTATTACTGAAATTTGATTATTTCTTTATTTTACCAAATAAGTTTGAACAGTAACTATATCACAAATAAACTTATTTTTTTTGAAATATTTAGCCAAAGAATGACTAATTTGGGCAGGGCATGAAAGTTATCTAAGAGAACAATAACGTGATGTGATGAATATTTAATTTACAGGAGTAAAATTAATAGACGGAGGTGAGAAGTAGTTTACCTGCACATCGTTCAGGACGAGGCACATAGGGATTTCCTTTAAAGCCTGGTTTGCAAGAACATGTAAGAGTTGAAGAACGATTAGCAAAAACATAGGTTGAGGTTTCTTCATCTGACTGGTTATTTCCAGTTACAAGAGGAAATAATGTTGGATCGATGCGCCATTCCAATACCACACGAACGTGATTGGTCTCGAACCACTTCTGTTCTACTATGAATGCATACTTGCAAGATGGGCTAATATTGTAAGTCGCGGTGTCCATTGACCTTAGAGATGCAGAAAAGACGTCGAGAATGGGATAGCAGTTTGGCAGCAGTTGATGCCATTGCTACTATTGTTGATATTCATCTCTCTGTTTCCGTCAACACAAACGGACATGCACCCACAAAGAACAATATTTTCTGCATCATTCAATGAAGCAAAATTGTTGCAATCCGTGTCATCGAATTTGTTTCTGGATTGGGAGAAGACAAGACCTCTTAAAGTATAGGAGTCAAATTTTGTACTTGTAGCATCAGAACAACCCGAAAGCATTGGATAGTTGACGCGAAGTGTGCCGTCTAATGAAATGTCCAGAACCTCCAGGTTTATGGACGCCAAGAAAGGCTTGGGAGGACTGAAACTGTGACTGCAATTTATCCAATACAAGGCGGTCATGTTGCAATCAGTATCTATTCCAAAAGGGTATGGAATGGTAACGCTCCCACAGGTTGCTTCACTACATTTTGAACTGTTTACCAAACCCACTGCTTTTACAAGTGCATTCATTGACCCCAATAAGACAATTATTTGAAACACCACCATTCGCACTGCCATATCTGATTTCTCTCACTCTCTCTCACAGACCTCTCTCTGATGAATGTCCGTGTGAAATAGCAAGGCCAAGCCCTCACTTTTTACGATCAGGGACAAAAATATCTAGATATTTAGGGTTGTAAACGAGCTGAGCTTTGTCGAGTAGTGTATGTTCAAGCTTGGCTCATCAGGAAAAGTCAAAAGCTCAAGCTTGGCTTGAGCTTGTGACAAGCCTAAGAATATTGTTTGAGCTTGAGCTCGTGAGAAAGCCAAAAAGTTTGAGCTTGACTTGGCTTGGCTTGATTAATTAGTCAAGCCAAGCTCAAGCTTAATATCAAGCTCAAACTTGGGTTCAGGTCAAACTTTTGAGCTTGAGATCTAAAAAAATTACATTATCAAATGCTTAAATCTCTAAAATTAAGAAAAAAGAAAAAAAGAAAATAGTATACTCATTTTATCATGCATCTAGTTCTACTTATGATTATCCATTATTCAAATTCAAATTAAAATTTTACATAATTCATTCATTCATCATTCCTTATCTGCTGTTTCAGCAGTTGTTCAAAATACAATTTTTACATTCACGAAATGGTAAAAAACTAGAAAAATACTTGTTTGTAACTATTATGAATAAGAAAATACTAATATGTGTCATACTTTACTTAGATGATTGATAGGGAAGGATCATATGTGGCAAACTTTTTTTTTTGAAAAGAGTAACTTCATTCATATAAAAGAGCCCAAAAAGGCATTACAACAGAGTAGAGGAGCAAAGACATAAAATTTATAGTCTAAGTGGGGTCTGGAAAAAGAATAGAATGTGGCAATGGAGAATTTCCTTTCCAGACTTGAGCAAAACCAGCCGATTTGGCCAGTTGGGCGAGCTCGTGGGCTGCTCTGTGGTGATCCCGTTTCAGGTGGTGAAGATGCCAGCTGCAAAAATGGAGCAGAGAGCTACGGATTCCACTGATGATATGGCCAAGCGAACCACCAAATTCCATAGTAACCACAGATTGCACCGTTGCAAGGGAGTCCGATTCAAAGATTACCCGGGTAATATTCATTTCATGCGCCAAGATAACACCATTTTCCAAAGCAAGAACTTCGGCAATTTCAGGGGAATAAGGGGCTGACAGAGGTTTGCTCAAAGCCGCAGTGACTTGCCCAGATGAGTTGCGAATGATGACTCCAATACATGAATTTGAGCCATCTGGACAGGTAGCACCATCTACACTTACTTTATGGAAACCTAGCGGAGGAAGAGACCAAAGAGAGGCACGGTCACCTCGCTGGTAGCTATGAGGAGTTAAAGCACCCTTAAAATCCTTAGCAAGTCTCAAAGCCGAGTCCCATATCTGACCAGGAGGAGTGGAGAGGGATTCGTGCACAACCTGATTTCGGTTGAACCAAATGTACCAGGTAGTGACAAAAAGGGTCTCTAAATCCTTTGGATTGCCAATTCGAATTACATGGAGAGCCACATCAATAACGTCCAAAGCCCCACCATCCAAGAAAGCAGGTCTTCCAACCCAAAACTTCCAAACCAGCTTTGAGTCGTCACAGTTAAAAAGGGCGTGCATAGTATTTTCAGGGCCTTGGCCACACAAAGGACAACTACCATCTGAATTGACCCCCCTTACCTTTAGATTTTGCATCGTAGGAAGGGCGTTCATACAAGCCCGCCATGCGAAAATTCTAATTTTCTCAGGTAGGTTGAGATGCCACATCCTTTTCTATAGTAAAGACCGGGAGTCACCAGCTGATGATTCACCCTCACTGCTTGTCTTAACCAGCGAGAGGGCCACATAATAAGCGCTCCTAACCGTGAAAACACCCTTCGTGTTCCCCAACCAAATAAGCTTGTCATCCGGGAGGGAGTAGCTAAGGAGAATGTTGAGAATGGTGTTCGCTTCAAAAGGGAGGAAAATTTTCTTAACAAGATCAGCTTTCCAACGCTTTGTATCCTAATCAATGAGGGCAGATAACATGGGAAAGTCATCAAAGCAGCAGGGCGAGCTGATTGTCTTATAGGTGGTGGGTGTAGGGAGCCATTTATCCTCCCAAATGTGAATCGTTTTACCATTTCCAACACGCCACCTTGTGCCCTTCCTAATTACTTTGAGGCTACTATGGATACTACGCCAAGCATAGGAGGGATCGCAGCCCAATTGGGCATTGATAACATCCAAAAACGGGAAATATCTTGGCTTGTAAATTTTTGAAATCAAAGAGTCCGGTCTAGTGAAAAGTCTCCATGCTTGCCTAGCATGGCCAAATTGAAAGCATGAAGATTTCGGAAACCCATACCCCCTTGAGATTTGGATTTGCACATCTTTTTCCAAGCAACCCAAGCAATTTTTTTTTTTGTTGCCGCTGCCCCCACCAAAAGTTGTGTTCCATGCTTTCAAGATCATCACATAGGCCCTTTGGAAGAAGAAAACAACTCATAGTATATGTGGGCATGGCTTGAGCGACTGCTTTGATAAGAATCTCTTTTCCACCCATAGAAAGCATTTTTTCCTTCCACCCCGAAAGCTTTCTCCCCACCTTCTCCTTGACATCCGCAAAAACCTCATTTTTGGACTTTCCAATGATGGATGGGAGACCGAGGTACTTGGAGTGCCTAGAGTCTTGCATTGGGCCAAGAATGTCAAAAACCACCCCCTTTGTCTCTTGAGATGCATTGAGGTTGAAAAACACGGATGATTTATCCGTATTTATTTTTTGACCCGATGCAGCTTCATACATGGCCAGAATCTCAATAAGCTTGCGGCATTCTTGGCTGTTTGCACAGCAAAAGAGCAAGCTATCATCGGCAAAGAACAGGTGGCTCACTTTAGGACATCCCCGGCTGATAGAAATACCATTTAACTCCCTGTTTTTAGCAGCCCGAGTAATGAGAGAGGAGAGACCCTCAACAAAGAGAATAAAGAGGTAGGGGGAGAGAGGGTCCCCCTGCCTAATTAATTAATTTTTAAATGCGATTATAGTCTAAAGTGGTTCTTGGTTAATTTAGAGGGAAGAAAAAAATTAAGGTAATAAATAGTGGTCCCATGTTGACCATGTCATTATTAAGATATGTGTAATGAGTATATTTAACTAACACATATAAGTACCACCACACACCCTTGGTGCGTTCGTCAATCCACAAGTATAAGTGCTTGTGGGGTGTGGGGGGCAAGGGTCAAGGTTCAAGTCTCTAGGAGGGAGTTTCACAGACATATACATTTAGATTAGGTTAGAGTAGAAATTCTATCTTGTATATATAAAAAAAGCTAACACATATAAGCTTATAAATGAGTCTATACTTGAATTGTTTTATATCAAACCTAATAGCTCACGAGCTTGTTTGTGAACAATTTTTTTTGCTTGGGCTTGGCTTGTTTATTAAACAAGCTTAAAGTTAAGGTTCAAGCTTAGCTTATTTATAAATAAACAAACATGAACAAGTTTTTTATCAAGCTGAACCCGAGTTGTTCATGATCAGCTTGGTTCATTTACAGCCCTATAGATATTTCTTGGAAATTCCGTAGAAGAACAAAGTCAATTTCGATGTCTAGAAAAGTTTAGCTGTTGCTATTGACCTATTAAAGGGTATGGAATGCTTGGTGCGTTTGTCAATCTACAAGTATAAGTGCTTGTGGGGTGTGGGGGGCAAGGGCCAGGGTTCAAGTTTCTAAGAGGGAGTTTCACACACATATACACTTAAATTAGGTTAGAGTAGAAATTCTATCTTGTATATATTAAAAAAAAAAAAAAAAAAGCTAACACATATAAGCTTATAAATGAGTCTATGCTTGAATTGTTTTATATCAAGCCTAATAGCTCACGAGCTTGTTCGCGAACATTTTTTTTTGCTTGGGCTCGGCTTGTTTATTAAACAAGCTTAAAGTTAAGGTTCAAGCTTAGCTTATTTATAAATAAACAAACATGAATAAGCTTTTTATCAAGCTGAACCTGAGTTATTCATGATCAGCTTGGTTCATTTACAGCCCTATAGATATTTCTTGGAAATTTCGTAGAAGAACAAAGTCAATTTCGATGTCTAGAAAAGTTTAGCTGCTGCTATTGACCTATTAAAGGGTATGGAATGCTTGGTGCGTTCGTCAATCCACAAGTATAAGTGCTTGTGGGGTGTGGGGGGCAAGGGCCAGGGTTCAAATTTCGAAGAGGGAGTTTCACACACATATACACTTAGATTATGTTAGAGTAGAAATTCTATCTTGTATATAAAAATATAAAAATAAAAAAAGCTAACACATATAAGCTTATAAATGAGTCTATACTTGAATTGTTTTATATCAATGACGAAATGACACTTTTCTCTCTCGAGGTTTGTGAATAAATAACACTAATTGTATCACAGCAAAAATTTAACTGTTGTATTTATACAAATCTCAAAAGGGAGTGTCATTTGATTATTGAAACCTTTTTCCCATCATTCAAGCAATCATTCAAGCAAGCTCAAAAGGAAGAACGAAGAGATGGGAATGGAAGTCCATTCAGCAAGGGAGTGGGATATCGAGTTAGCCTACTGGAGTACATGAAGCTAGTGATGATATTGATAAGAGAAATTTAGAACATTGAAAATGGGTTGGATGTACTTTCAACAAGTCTCCTTCAAGAATGATATGTTTGATATTGGTTCATACGTTTGCTTGTTTGATTTTGAGGGTGCATGTGACGTGGGTTTTGATTAGGGTCGGCTAGTGGTCACGCCACTAACCCTAATGTCACTTATAATTTACCGATGTGGAAAAACATAAGCTTTGGTGATGGACCGAAACTGATGGATGGGGTCCTTACTCCTTAGTGGATTTTATTTTACTTTTTTGGTGGAGCTAATGAAGTTGGTGTAGAGAGCAAAAGTTTCAACCAATCACATGTTACTGCGTCACACAACCAAGTATACAATTTTACATAGTACATTCGAAATGGTTGATTACAAAATGCCATACGCTACTTAATTAGTGGGTCTCATTGTCATTATTCAAAAACTAACGGAAATTTATCAAGTGTCATTAAATAGAAATTACAAAGAATACCTAAGAGTTAATCACATGTCATTACGTGTTGATATTTTAATTTAAATTGATACAAATAATCTAATTAAATGTTTCTATGTGTTACTTAAAATTAAGACACTTTACAAATAAAATGATGCTATGTGTCTATTTAAACTTTGACACTTGTTGCTAATCAAAATAAACTGTCACTAAACCTCCTCAAGGCTCTTAATAATAGAGACATTCATCAATCTTATAGGGTCACATTTAGAAATTTTGATACTCTGTTGGGACCAAGCTCCAAAGTCTCCCAAAACCTTTAAGAACTTCAACTCTCGAAACTTCATCAAATTCAAGCCCGAAAATAAGAATAACATTCATTCAAATCATGCTTCCAAACCTTAGGCTCCTATTGGAATTAAGCTCCAAAGCCTCCAGAAACTACATGGATTCTAATCTATCGAAAATTCATCGAATTTAAGCTTTAAAATCCTGAAGAACTTTTACTACAAATCTTCAAAAACGAAGAACATTCAAAGAACACACAAAGAAATCGAAGAACGAAAAAAACGAAAAGACTCTAATAAGTACATAATCAGAGATTCATTATAATTGTATTTCAAAGATCTTCCAATCTGATTTCCAATCAAAGTGGAGGATATTTTATTGTATTAAAATATAAATATAGAAAATTGTACCCACTCATTCATCAATACAAAAATATATTTGTGAAACCGTTTCAATTGTTTGATTTTCAAACTTGAAATTTTGTGTTTACATTTTTATTCTTGATTTTAGTGAAATTTATATTATCAGAGTAGGGATTATGTGGGTAACATGGAAGAGAAATTAAGGGAAAAAAAAAACTAGTAATTCTCCACAAACAATGTTGACAGTTTTTAAACCCCTTAAAACACAATTGAATTAACCTAGTTAATTAGCCAAGTTGTTACTTAGTCCAAATTCCAAATCTAGGTTATCACAATCAAACAATCATATCATGCAAAGCAGCGGAAAGATAAATAAGACAATGATATAATCACCCAGGAAACCAAACCGATAAAAACTTGGGGAGGATTTAACCTAGCTGTCCTCAAGGTAAACCTAAATCCACTATAAAAGAATCGAAGTTGTTCAACAGGACTTAGACCACTAACATCCTATTGCTACCCACCAGTAGAAACTTACTGACACGACAACGTGCAAGCTCCGAGACCACGAACTCCTTCTTTCTTGGATTCTCTAGCAAGTACAAGCACACCCGCTTGTGTTTCTTTAAGCTCTTATGGCAACAATTGAATGGTCATCAAGCTCTTGAAGAAATCTCCTTCTTGATAATCCTAAGCTTGTGTAAAGGAAAGCTCCTCACAGATCTCACAAGAGATTCACACAAACAGCAATAAGAGCAACACTTTTGCCTTATATACCTAGGGCAAAAACATAAAACCCTAAACGTTTTAAACAAACTAGGACTGAGTTGGAATTCTGCAGAAAACGCATTCTGTCCAATTTTCGATTGATCGAGCCTAAGCTTCAATCGATCGAACCAGGCCGAACTGCATTATTAAATCTGCATCAACTTAAATCCAACTTTACATAAATGACACAACTTTGAGCAATTCTAAACACGACTAAACATCTTATTTTGATCATAGTTTGCCAACAATACACATTAGAGTTCTAAATACATAAGATCCTAAGTCTTTAGAACCTAACAAATGTATTTGATATTACAAATTTACAATCTATGTTGCAAACTAGAGTTCTTTCCTGATTTTTAAATCAACCCACTTTGTAACTATAATATATCACCAAATAAGAAAAATCTGTCATGCGCCTATGAGATACTAGCTCCACCAAGTGAAACTAAAAACCATAGTGGCTTCGTGGTTACTACCAAATATGCATTAATTTTCGTGGAAGAAGATAGAAGCACTTAATTTGCATATTTTACCTTATCGAAAGAGGAAAGGACAAAGAAAAAAGTTAGTGCCTTTGGATTTGGTCTTGGCTTAGCCAATTAGCAAAAAGTTAATAAGAAACTAATTCTATCACGAAAGTTAACAATTATTTCGACCATTATAGCATATTATGGAGCATCCGTACCATTTCGTAACAATTAATCTTTATTGTATAGTTTTTTATGGGATGATTAACAAACCCACGAACAAAAAAATGTGAGTGCCAAACACATTAGTTAAACAAGTCCTATAGCTTTTAATTAAGGGTCATGCTAACGAGTGCCTTTAGGGCATTGGTTAACAATCCATTTTAGGAAAGTTTTGACACCATTTTTATAGGAAATGAAAAAAGCTGGCAAAACATTAATTACTTCTTCTTTTTTTCCCAAAAAAACTTTATTTAAATAGATTATTAACCAATGTCCTAAGGGCATTCGTTAGCATTTTCTTTTTAATAGCACTTCCCATTCTCTAATGTACTCGAAGATTTCTTCAAATGATTCTTTGTAATGCATGTTAGTCCACATGTGCCACTTTACACAAACCGAATGGCAGAATATATGATTCAAATAAAATAATGAAGCATGGGTAAATAGGTTATGATAATCGATCATATATCAATTTTTTTTTCTAGCTAAGTCCATTTTACATTTTTATAATGTAAAGAAAATGAGAACCATAGATAGATTGCCCACTTAATTGTCACCCATAAAAACAGAAAAAAAGACAAGGTTTGTCATGCACTGTTCGTTCTTTCACTATCTCGTTGCCTCTCTATATATATTTCTTCAACACACTCAAGTCTTACCGGTAAGTCCAACAAAATACAATCCCAAAACATGAATGAGAGGTAGAAGTCCATCTATGGAGAATTGTAGCTGAAGCCTTACCCCTGAGAAGCAGGTTAGGCTAGCTGTGAATTAAACCTTGATAATGATTTTTGTGGTTTGGGATGAATTTAGGTCTAAAAAGTGTGGGTTTCCAAGTGGTATCAGGGTTGGAGTAGGAATTAATAAACTAGTTGTGGATCCTCCAGAAGAATTATGTAACAGGATTAATTGTAACAACTAACCACTACTCACCTTACTCTTATGGCATCTTTGGTTTTTGACATTATTTGGAAGACAAGAAATGTCATCTTTTTGAATAATGAAAAAGTTGAACGTACAGATATCTCCTGTAGAGTGCTTCTCAAAATGTTTAAAATATTAGGTATATACGTGTGAGTAAAGTCTTACATTCAAAAATAATTAAAAGAGAGAGATTAATATTACATAATTAAATGTTATACTTACTCCACAAGATGCTATCTTCCCAACAAAAACATTTTTAAAAAAAAATTAACTATGGAATCTTTATTCTTACCTCTTAGTACTCATGATTGTGGAGGCCATTCGTGAGGTGATTATGTTAACCTCTTCTTGTTTTCTTCTTACCTTCCACTATGTTTTCCTAACTCTTCTTATTTCTATTGTTGTTGTTGTTGTTGTTTTTTAAGCTAGTTTTTTTGCATTTGGTCACACATTTAGCAAAAAAATGACCAAAAAAAAAATATTTTTATATTATATTTAGCAAATAAGCTACCAAAAAACATAGTTAGTTTTACACGTAGTAGCATACCCATAATGTCTGTAAGTTATATATAAACTTGCATTTTCCCGTTCACTTCCCAAATGTACGGTGCAAGTTGCGTTTTTTTCCTAATTGAAAGTATAATACTAACATTATAATCGGCCAGTTAAAAACTCATTTGAAGGATATAAAATTGTTGCTGTCAATAAGAAATAACTCACTTTATAAAGCCCAAAAGATAACAATTCAAGAAGATAAAGTGATAAATTTTAACTCACTAAAAGGTCTTTAGTCAAAAACTGCCAACCTCACACTGCCAGGTGTCTTTCTCCCAATTTAATATATCTACCTCTTTTATACTCCCTCCCTAAATCTCTCCTATATTAGTTTTCCCCTCTTAATCCTCTTTTATCTTCATCAAAATATTATTATGGAATGAATAGTAATTTTTTATATAAAAAGTAAAATTAATACATTCAAGAGACAAGTACTAAGCAGGTTCAACTAAAATGGATAAATTGCAAAGAGGTGAACAAATTTATTATATTATTTTTATTTAGGTAAGATCGTTCATTTTGGATTTATGAATAAGTAGAACATTATTTGATATGTAATTTGATTATTATTTTCCGGACAAAAATTAGTGTTATTGTTGATTTAATTTTAATTATTGAAATAATTTTCTTTATTAAGTAGATTATTTCATATTAAATTGTTGAGAATTTTCTATATACTATAATATGTTGAATTATTGTATTTATCTCCAAAAAATATATGGTTAATGTTTTTGTATTTTTATTGCAAATCTTTAAAATATAAACGTATTATACTCATACTATACAATACCATTATTTCTCTATTCCCATATTTTTTTGCCAAATTTGAAATGCACTTTTGGAAGATGCCAAGTTATAACAGTTTGTATACTTATTGTATTATACACGTACTGTATATTACTAATTATGCTTAAAATTACTACATACTCAAAGACAGACTTTAGTAACATTTAAATTTAGCCCCCAAAAAAAAGAGAGACAAGAGTGGATTCACATGAGATTAACATAACCCAATCTTCAAAGTAATCCCTATATGCAAGTAAAATACACATGCTCTTACAAAATGGGTCTTTTTGAACCAAATCCTACCGTTTTCTAGGTCCATTTAACTCAAATAGTGCAAATTTCGGCCAACTCTACCATCCCTCTCTCTCACTCCCTCAATCCAAACAAGTAACTCGCTTTACAAAGCCCAAAAGATAACAATTTAAGAAGATAAAGTGATGAACTTTAACTCATTAGAAGTTTCTAGTATTAATAAAAAACTACCAACCTCACGCTGCCAGTTACCTTTCTCCCAATTTAATATATCTTCCTCTTTTATACTCCCTCCCTAAATCTCTCTTATATTATTTTGTTTTTCCCCTTAAACCTCTTTTATCTTCATCAAAATATTATTATGGAATGAATAGTAAATTTTTTATAAAAAGTAAAATTAATATATTCAAAATGGGCCATTTTGAAGCAATACTACAATCCTACCATCTTGTATACCCATTTATGTTCTACATCCTATTCCAACTTCATCAAGCTATGTATAGTTATATATATACAAATGAGCCCATTTAATTTTCTTACAATAATAACACAAAACTCAAAAACCTCTCAGAGACAGTGAGAGAGAAAAAGAAGAGAGACCAAAAAAAAAAAAAGGACAAAACTTAGGTACAGTACTTAGGTGCTGTTTCTTAGATTCCCTTCTTAAGATTCTGTCATGTGGATTTTTTCACATGAGATGGAAGTGTATTTTTTAGTTAAGTAGTCACATGGCTGAATCTTAAAAAATAAACCTAAGAAACAATACCTAAGGTACTGTACCGAAGTTTTGTCCAAAAAAAAATGGCAAGAAATTCAATTCTGAGCAGCCACCGCCAAGTTCTGTGTCAAATCATTGGTTCAAATTCTCGAACCTTCCAAACTCTAATTCCAACTTCATCTCTCTTCTCTCCGGTTCCTCCTAAACCCTTCCCCTCCAGTTCCTCACGCGTTCACTTCTCCAACCTTCCTTTCTTCCAATCTCGACCTTTCTCCTCTCCCTCAGGTACCTCTCAATCCCACATTTCCCTTTTCTTTCTCTTTTAAATTTACTATTTTATTAAAAAAATTGATTATCATCGATTATTAATTTTAATTAGAAGTTTAATATTTGCTTATCAAATTTCGATTATTGTCCCTCAATTTATAAATTTTGTAATTTGGTCACTGAAATTTTTTAAAAGGTATCAATTTGATGAAAATGACATCTTTTAAAATTTGCAAGGACTAATAAATTGGAAAAAAAATTAAATTTGATGGAGTAAAATTGAATTTAGGCCAAATTACAAGGAAAAAAAAATGTTAAAATTGATAATTTTATAAGACTTCTGTAAGATCAAATGTGTTTTTGAAAAGTTTAGCTGCTGCTATTGACCTATTAAAGGGTATGGAATGCTAACGTTCCCACAGGTTGCTTCACTACATTTTGAACTGTTTACCAAACCCACTGCTTTTACAAATGCATTCATTGACCCCAATAAGACAATTATTTGAAACACCACCGTTCTCACTGCCAGTTCTGATTTCTCTCACTCTCTCACAGACCTCTCTCTGATGAATGTCAGTGTGAAATAGCAAGGCTAAGAGCATCAGCATTGAAAAGGCTAAATGCCAAATTTGGGCCCAAATTTGACATTCAGCCCAAATAAGCCCTCCATTAGATGTTGTAAAATGCAACAATTGTAAAAAAAAATACGATTCAGCTACAGTGCAATTCTACATTTAGAATGCACTGTAGCTCAAATGGTAAACATTAATTTAATATTTTTTGCTTAAATATCAGTCCGTTCTCTCTCCACTCTCTCATCTCTCCTTCTCTCCATCACTGAAGCTCTTTCCTCACACCAAGCCTCTGGCCTCTCTGTCATCCCGTCTCTCTCGCCTCTCTGTCATCCCATCTCTCTCGCCATCGCTGCCGAGTCACCCTCACCCATTTCCGAAGCTCTTTCACACCAATCCTCGCTCCTCCCTCATCCCCTCTCTCTCGCCATCACTGCTGATTCACTCTCACCCATCTCCGAATTCACCCTCACCCATCGCTGAAGGTCTTTCAGACCAAGCCTCTCTGTTCTCTCTCATCCCTTCTCTGTATCACTCTCTCTTCTCTTCAAACCGATATTCTCAAGGCTTTTTGGGTTTAGGTTAAGATCAAAATCAAAATGCTTATCAGCTTGTGTTTGTGTTTGTGTTTCTTTTCTCTCTCTCTGCAAGCTTGGTGCTGAATCAAAATCAAGATCAAAGCGATATACTAGGTGGGTTTTGATCAATGTATTTGAGTTTTTGTGTTTGTGTTTCTTTTCTCTCTCTCTGTGCAAGAAAAAGGGGGATTCGGGTTGTGTTTGTGTTTGGGTTTTGAACAAAAAATTGTTGTTGATGTTTGTAGAGGTGGGATTCAGCTTCATCACGAGGGGTTTTCAAGCTCTATCACGGGATTAGCATCTTCAGAAAGTTTGCTTAGGTTCAACTACAATTACCAGTAAGTTTCACTCTCTATCTAACTTTTTTTTTTTTAGTTTTTTCCATGTAGATTTTGTTAGGGGGGAAATGGATGTTAGAGGGTGTTGTCTTGCTTGTCTTGTTCGGTTCATGTTTCTGGTGTTGGTTACTCATGTGGCGATTTGGGAAGAAAATTCACATTCTGTAGTTTCATGTGGGGCTTCCTCTGTATTGTGAACTTTACTGGTTGAATTTACTGGAGAGTTGTAGGTTTTGGTGCTTGCTGATATTTGTGACTTTCTGATGAATCATGAGTTAAGGTGATGTTTATTTGATCTTAAGATTTGTATGCATTACTTGGTACCTTGTTTGAGTTTTGGTTGTTTAACACAATGTGGGTAACATAAGATTTGTTATATACCTGTATTCTGCATTTAGTTAAACTTATAAGATGCATTACCATGGTCCAAGGGGCTGAGCCCACCTGCAATGAATAATAGTGATGGCTCTAGGAATGTTCCAATGATTGAAGGGGATCTTATCCCCATTTGTTGTGTCACTTTCTATTTCTGTCAACTTTGCTATTACCTTCTTCTCAATGTTTGGTTGTGTAGTGTTAGTATTTGGAGGTGGCAGTTGTTGTTGGTCTATTGGATTTGGAGTTTTAGTAGTAGTAGACATGTGAGTTTTGACTGTGGCTTTACAAGAAAGAAAGAGAAAAAACAGAGTCTTTTTTGGGTTTTTGAGAGGTTTAAGGGGCTTGAGAGAGTGATAGAGATGGGAGACAATGAAAAACTAGAAGTGGGTTTGTTTGGAAATCATGAATTTATTAGATTCTGAAGAAGAAAAAAAAATTCATTCTTTTGTGTATGTGTTCAAGTACTGTTCATAGAAAGAGAGAAAAAAGTGGAAGAGATTGTGTTCGGTGTTCAAAAGGTTTAGACTTTAGAACAAAAAATAAACAATAGATGGGTGTTTCTTTTCTAATTTTTTTTACCCTTAAAGATAATTGATTATTGGGGTAAAAAAAAAATTTGGAGAGAGAGAGAGGAATTGAGAATGATTTGAGGGAAATCCTTTTTCAAAGTGGTGGGATGGGAGAGTAGTTTTTCTCAGGTGCTTTTCTGCTACTGCAAGAAATTATGAGAAACCACTTTGACAGTTTACAACTTTCTATGTAGTATAAAAATAGGAATAGGAATGACAAAGATGTACCAAGGTCCCATGCCTATGAAACCTTGTAAGTTATAACTCAGAGAGTACTTGAAGTTTCAGCTGCTTTGTTTTTATTTAGAAATATTTGCTGCTCATGATGATATGATTTCCTATTCTTTATCTAATTTTTGATACACTGGTCAAATAATTTCCTATACACTAACTGTTTTAAGTTCCCTATTTAAAAGGGATGGATACTTACCACAAAGACATATCCAAATATGGTAATATGTTACAAAGGGATTCCGATTTTGTGGCACCATTTTTAAGTGGGTCTCAAAATACTGAAATGCCCATCCAAGAGTCGGTACCGGAAGTTGAAATTGTCACCTCTAATCCAACAAAACAACGTGGTGGCAACTTCAGTGTAGATGAGGACAACCTCCTCGTCTCTGCATGGCTTAACATTGGCATGGATGCCGTGTATGGTACTGACCAAAAGGCTGAAAAATTTTGGGAGAAAATTTGGCAATACTTTTGCGAGAATAATACTTACGGAACCACACGTTCTGTTTCCTCCCTAACAAGTCGATGGGGAACAATTAATAGGGAGACAAGTAAGTTTGCTGGGTTCCTGGCTAAAATTGAAGCCCGAAATCCAAGTGGTGCGACTGACCAAATGAAGGTATAAATTATATTGCAATGGTATCACTAATTAATTTTCAAATAGTTTCAAGACACTAATTATTATTATTATTATTTTTTTAAATTTAGTTGGAAGATGCAAAGGTTCTATATATGGAATCATCACAAAACAAAAAAACAGCTTTTGCATTTGAACATTGTTGGGTTGTGTTGAAGAACCAACCAAAGTGGAGTGTGCTTAAGAAAAAATCAAAAGGGCCCCCTCAAACTCCAAGTTCAATTGATCAAGTTGGTAGTAATAATGATGACACAATGGTGCTAGAGAGACCAATTGGTAGAAAAGCTGAAAAGGCTAAGCGAAAGAGAATAGATGGTGATTCGGGTTTTGAGGATTATTTGGCGAAAAAATTGCAATATATTAAGGAATCACATGAACAAGACAAAGAGGCTATTCGCATCAAAGCGGATAGGGTTCGAGTGGATGCGCAAAGAGCTGATATTGAAAAAGAAAGGCTTCATCTTGAAACGGAAAGGCTTCGTCTTGATACTATTAGGGAGGAGGGAAGAATAATGACTATGGAGACAAGTGGCATGAATGAAAAAGAAAGCCTTTATTTTGAAATGCTCAAGGATCAAATCCTTGCAAGACATAATTTAGAGTAAATAGTTGGGTTTGTCCCAAGGAGATGGTGTCTTGTAGTAACCTTATTTTGGTAGTAAATTATTTTAGGGTTGGGGTTTGGTATATGTAGATGATATTTTGTTTCAACCTTATTTTGGTAGTGGCTTATTTTAAGCGTAGGTTTGGAACATGTAGATGATGTATTATTCCAACTTGATCAAGTGGCAGTAGGTTGTGCTACTTATGTAATTACATCATTTTTGCTTATATGAAAAACTTATGTATTTTCTATGTTTGATATCATATCTTCTACATTTGTGTATTTTCTATGTTTGATGTCATTTGCCTTTGTTGTAAATGACTTGTAGTCTAAATCTCTGCTGAATGTTTAAGATGCCTCTCTTTAGACCATTTATGTATTTTTGCATAGCTAGTCTGATTTTAACATATTCAGTTTTTTTCCTTTACTGGGTGAAACCTCCCATATGATCCACTAATCATTTCTCTCTCACTCGCTCTCTCAAGTAAATCTCTTTCCAGTTTCATTGCTTAATATAGATTTTCATGATACTAGCCTTTTCTTGTCTTACATGCTTATTTCATAGTGTACTCTTGCTAGGTTTGGTTTAATTTTCCTATGTTTCTTTTCCTGCATTCTCACATAGTTGCTTTTTAAGGTTGGACAGCGTAGCATCCAATTATGTCTTGTGAAATGAAAATGCTGAATACAATTTATGTTAGTTTTTAGCCTGTCTTAGACATGATTACTTTGCACATGTGCTCACACATACAAACAAGCCAGGGGGATTGAATGATTCTTGTTTAAAAAAGAAAGCCTTTTTCGTTGCATAAATGCTTGTAACTGACCTTTAATAGCTTGACATATGGTTGAGGATCACAGCAACTTAATTTTGTAGTGCACAAGTATTTCAGCTCATTCCTTATTATGTGTAAACTTCTTAATGCAGATTGTTTTTTTGTCTTCCTGTTCAATAATAGTGATAATTTCCTAACACTGTTGTTTTTAAGGTTGTCTCTATGGGTCGTTCTTTTTTTCGCAAATTGCTTTTTGACGACTCAGATGAGGATGAGATAATGAGGCGAGTTCTTAAGGGTTCAAAATCACAACGTAAACGTCGTCTGTATATTGAACGTGATCGTTCGGCAGGCCATAAAAGACTTTATCTCGACTACTTTGCCGACACACCAGTATATCCTCCTAATTTATTTCGGAGGAGATTTCGGATGAGTCGGTCTCTTTTTCTCCGTATTCAATCTAAGGTAGAAACTTATGAACCTTACTTTATCCAAAAAAGAGATAGTGCCCAAAGACTCGGTTTATCTTCTCTTCAAAAGATAACAGCTGCACTTAGAATGCTTGCGTATGGAGTTGCAGCTGATTTTATGGATGAGTATGTACGGATTGGAGAATCCACTGCAATAGAAAGTTTGAAAAAATTTGTTACAGCGGTGGTTGATATTTTCTCCAAGGAATACTTGAGGTCTCCAAACAACGAAGACATTGCTAGAATTTTAGCCAATGGGGAACGACGTGGATTTCCAGGGATGCTAGGGAGCATTGATTGCATGCATTGGAAATGGAAAAACTGTCCGGCTGCATGGAAAGGTCAGTACTCTGGTCACATTCGTGAGCCAACCATTGTTTTGGAAGCAGTAGCATCATTTGATCTTTGGATATGGCATGCATTTTTTGGGTTGCCTGGATCAAATAATGACATTAATGTATTAGACCGGTCTCCTATATTTTCTGAGCTCGAACAAGGACGTGCTCCTGCAGTTAATTACTCAATCAATGGCCATGAGTATAAAATGGGATACTACCTTGCTGATGGCATATACCCGAAGTGGTCAACATTTGTTAAAACAATTCCATCTCCACGAGGAGCAAAAAGAAAATTATTTGCAAAAGCTCAAGAGGCGAATAGGAAGGATGTAGAGCGTGCATTTGGAGTGCTTCAAGCAAGATTCGCAATTGTGCGTGGACCTGCAAGATTTTTCTATAGTGAAACGCTCCAAGACATCATGAAAGCATGCATAATTCTTCATAACATGATCGTTGAGGATGAGCGAGATGTAAATGAAGCGGTGGAATTAGATTATGAGCAAATTGATGACAATCCTACTATACAACTGTCACGGGAGCACACAAATGAATTTACGGAGTTCGTTGAAACCCATCAATGTATTCGAGACCATGAAATTCATACTCAACTCCAAACAGACCTTGTTGAGCATTTATGGCAATTACAAGGGGAGTTGTAGGAACTTAAGTGTGTGAGTTATGCATGTGGGATTTTATTGTAATTTGATATATGTACAAGTCTTCTAAAGATAATATTGATAGTTATGTATGTGGATTGCATCTATATATATGTATGTGGATTCTTAAAGTTGGCAAGTTGAGTAGATTAATATTTGGCAGGTTGCATGTATATATATGTATGCAGAATTTAAAAATTGGCAGGTTGAGTACATTGATATTTGCTAAGTTACATGTATATATATGTATGTGGATTTTTTAAGTTGACAGGTTGAGTACATTGATATTTGGCAGGTTCTTTCTAAAAAAAAAATTTGGCAGGTGGCGGAAAATATATGTAACTGTTGGAAAGAAATATATCAATGAAAATTTTTCTTGGTAAGTTATCTATGAGTCAATAGAGTGTAGGAAAATGTTTTTCCTTAACTATAAAACTTCTCTTATCATAGTGAATTTGCTTCATTCGGGAAGGTTTCCCCATTGTAGTTTTTCCCTTGGATACTTTTCATTTGGTTTTCCACTTTTTCATCATATCACAATCTCCATTATGATTGATTTATGCAATTGGTGACATAAGGTGGCGGAAAATATATGTAACTGTTGGAAAGAAATATATATGACTCAAGCAATAAGAAAATGTGTCCGTTGGAAAGAAATGTTGGAAAGAAATATATATGACTGTTGGAAAGAAAATGTGTCCGTTGGAATAGTGCTTGAATCTGAAAAAAGTGACTGTTGGAATAGTGCTTAAATTTGGAAAAAAGTGAATGTTAGAAAGAAATAATAAAAAAAGATTAAAAAATAATATTTTAATAAAATGGTAAAATAATAGAGTTTTGGGTTGTTGGAGTATTGTAAAATGGTATGGTATAATTGATAAAGTAACTTTTTAAGATGGTAAAATAGGATAGAATTTAAAAAAATCAATGCTGATGCTCTAAGCCCTCACTTTTTATGATCAGGGACCAAAATATCTAGATATTTCTTGGAAATTCCGTAGAAGAACAAAGTCAATTTCGATGTCTAGAAAAGTTTAGCTGCTGTTATTGACCTATTAAAATTAGTTGGAAATTTAATTTCATTTGGATGACCCACAGTTCTCTCCTCTAATCACGGATGGAAATTTGTCTTCAACTCATGTCAAAGGAAAATTATTTAGTATTTCTCTTTCCTTTTTTGCTTAAAGTAAAATTTTATGAAAACCACAAACAAAAACAAAATTTACAATGCAGCCTGGGAAGCCTCTGCCAAGATGAGATTTACAAAACTTGGGTGCTAAAACTAGGTTGTCAAATGGGTGAGTTTGGGCTATGCATAAATTGATTGGTACATAAAGGTAAAACCCATTTACCCATTATAACATTTAACTAATTAATATATATATATATATATTTATATAAAATTGAAGCCTCTAAAACTCCTACAATTTTTCAGGTCACCATTATTTTCTTTTTCGTTTTATTTTAGATTCTTTTTATTTTAGATTTTATATCTTGTATATTTATTATTTCTCTTCAACGTGTAATTATTTTATCAAGTGTTACATTAGTTTAGTTTAAGTAAAACTCTATTAGATATATGTTTCAAGAGCTTGAAAATTCTATTTCAACTAAAATTCTATAACGAAAATTTTAACAAATATAAACCTCTGCCAAGGTTGAAACCCTTCATACTCACTCAAATTTTCACAAAAAAAAACTCACATAGCAAATTGAAGCCATGGTAGGAAGCATGAAGGTTCAGAAGAAACAGAGAATTGAAAGAGATGATGACAAAGACGAAGACAACATAATAATTAGTCTACCAGACTGTCTCCTTACTGGCATCCTCTCCTATCTCCCAATACGAGACTCTATTGCAACAATAATTTTTTTTAAAGTCGAGTAGAAGTATGAGCTCTTCTTCTGTTATTTTTTTCTCCTCTACTTTGTTAAAAAATATATATATATATATTTTATGATTTTTCATGTATTTTCCATGGTTTTTCATGTGTATATGATTTTTAGAATAAGGAGAATTACAATTTGATTAATTTATATGAAAAAAATTGTTAGTTTTGTTTTTTGTTATGATATTTCCAGATTAAATCTCACACCAAAATAAGAACGAAAAAAACAATAGACTCTATTTATTATTAGTTTTAGTTTTCATCCGGAGTAAAAGAGATTGCTTGAGATATGATTTGCTATATGGAAATACATTCATTAAGTATATTGATATGCCGATTAAATACGTATCTATAATCTTCTAAAAAAAATACGTATCTACTATAATAATAATAAAAATGAAAGTTTAGATACCTATTGCAATAGGAATAGATCGAGTTTAAACAAATCTAGTATATATCTAAAACTGAAGCCTTTAACTTTTTATTGACCTCTCCAGAGTTTGTCACATCATTATCATTTTTTTCAACAAATAATTTTTTTTAAAACAAAATTATTTAACTTTTTTTAATTAACAATATCAACTTCAACCCGAAGAGGACTAATCTTTGATGTCAACCGCCAAAATCCAAACTTAACAAGGAGTGAAACTCTATCTCTCTAACAAGTCCAATTTAAACTCAAACGGTGATAATTTATCTCTAAATTTGTGAAGTTAATCATGAATACTATAAAAGTAATGCAAATCCCAATATATATATTTTTAAAGCTGAGTAGAGGTATGAGCTATTATTCTATTATTTTCTTCTCCTCTACTTTGTTAAAAAAAAAAATTATGGTTTTTCATGTGTATATGATTTTTTTTTTCATCGTTTAAAGTTTAGAGCCATTAAAATTTAAAACTTATTGTTTTATGAGTTCGTGTATTTTTTTTTTCTTTTTCTTATATTTCTCTTTTGAATAGACATATATTTTTTAAATTGTTTCAATAACTTATTCTTTAATTATATATCTTTTTTTGGCATTGTGGAAGTATTAACATTTGAATTTGTGTTAGTTTTTGCTATATTTGAACATGTTTAGCAGATTTCAATGACTATACCATGTATTATTCTTTTGAAGGTAATCAATTTTTCTTTTATACTTCTCTATTGTGTAATCATATACATTTTGTTTTTTTTTTCAAAAATTTATAGGAAGTAAATCTTATGATTCTTTAATATTTTTTGGCATTTCAAAAATTTTAACTTCTAAATTATTCTTTTGATGGTAACACTCTTCTATTTCTCTGTTGTGTAGTCGCACACACACACACACACACATATATATATATTATCAATAATTTGTAGGCTCTAAATCTTTTGATTCATTTTAATAGTTATAGCCATGGATTATTCTTTTGAATGTAACCTATCTTTCTCTTATATTTCTCTATTGTTCAATCATATATATTTTGTTTTGTTTTAATAATTTCTAAGCAGTGAATCATTCGATTCTTTAATTATTATTATTATCTTTCAAACGTTTTAATATCTAAATTTTTGAGTTATTTTTTTGCAGTAGAAAATTTGTTTGTAAGCCATTGCACGTTCAAACAATGGCTTCTTCATCAAATTGTAACACAAATTGAAGTCATACAAGAGCAAATCATGCAATGGTGCAGTTTCTTAATCAATTTAAGATTTTATAAAATTATTTTAGTTTACCTCACAAATAGGTAGGTTCCCGTGCATAGCATGGGTTAGCGACTAGTTATAACCTAAATCCAACCCAACCCAATTACCCAATAATCAATGATTATATATAACAAAAATACCACTAAAACCTCTAAAATGACCAAAATAATCTTAAATCTAAAAATTATTAAAATGACCGTAAATGTTCAATGACCAAAATGCCCCCCAAAATCCTCTAAAATTACCAAAATACCTTTAGAGCCAAAAAAATAATTAAAATACCCTTAAAACTTAAAAAAAAATGATAAAAAATGACCTCAAAACCTAAAAAATGATCGAAATACCCTTAGAATATAAAAATAACAGAAATAACCCCAAAACCTAAAAAATGACCAAAATACCTCCAAAATCTAAAAAAATGATCGAAGTACCCTCGTTACCTCCGAAATAACCAACCCCTAAATCTAAAAAATGATCGAAACCTATAAAATTGACCGAAATATCCTTGGAACCTAAAAAATGACCAAAATACCCCTGAAACCTAAAAATTAAAAGTGATCGAATTACCCCTGAGTCCTCCAAAATAAAACCAAAATACATATAAATTTAAAAAATGACCAAAATACCCTTGAAACCTAAAAATTGAAAGTGACCGAATTACCCCTAAGTCCTCCAAAATAAAACCAAAATACATATAAACCTAAAAAATGACTAAAATATCACCGAAAACCTAAAAAATAACTGAAATACCCTTAGGACCTCCAAAATAACCAAAATACCCCTAAACTTAAGAAAATAACTGAAATATCCCCGAAATCTATAAAATGACCGAAATGCCTCTAAAACCTATAAAATTGATTGAAATACCTTAAGAACCTAAAAAATGACTAATACCCCGTGTAGACACTATATTTTGTACCCTTTACGACTTAGGCCTCTGTTCTCTAATGATGCTCAAGCTCTAAGGCCCAAGGCCAGTTTAGAACCCAATCAGATATCAAATTGACTTGAGGAGTGTTAAAATGGAAAATATAACTTTTAAATGAGCAAAACCTATTTTTGGAAATAAAATGACCAAAGTGGCCCTAAGCCCATGTACGTGGGCAACAGCCTACGTATGTGGGCCAAAGCACGCGTACGCAGGCACACTCCTGCGTACACAGCTAGGGTTTTAGAGACATAAAAAAATGCAAGTTTTCTGCAATAATAGTTGAGGTTTGGAATGAATTCCACATCATCTGGGAGCTATTTCAAACCCCATTTTTTTCCACTTTATAAAGTCTTACATGGTACATTTCAAAACACACAGAAATCCCACAGGAAAAATACAAGATTCACTAGAAAATAGTGAATCAAAAGGGAGTTTTTCACAAAACACCCTCAAGTCAATTTTATTTGATTGGGACCTTTTCTGGCCCAAATCCTTCTAGTTTAACGTTGTTAATCACTTTCTTATTGGTTTGTGACGGTCAAAATCAAGCTTGGAAAGCTTTTGTGTGAGGTATCTAGTCTAAACTTTTCTTTTTCCTTTATTTTATTTTCTGCCTTTAAATCATTTTGTTTGCTTTGTTTGTTTGTTAGGTTATGTTTTAATATGCTTTTCTAGATTAGGTTTATGTTTTTGTATGCTTAAAATGCATATTAGGTTGTTAGAATTTCCGTTTTAAAGTTTTGCTCTGTTTCTGTGTTGTTAGGTTTTCTAGGCAAGAACTTGTGTATGCATAATCTTGCTTGCACATGCAGGCTTGATTATGCGTACGTAGGCCTGTTTTTGCTTGCGTGAGCCGCTGCTTAGAAATCCTAATTTTTATTTGTTTGTTTTGCTTCTATTTTCACATGTTGTTCTATTCAGATTCTTTTTTGTGTTTTTTACGCATCCAAAGTTTCTGTTTCACATGGTTGTTTGTTTATTTGCCATTATATGTTTAGATTAGGGTTTCTTAATTTTAATGCCATGCCATCCATCCACATGTTCATGCATTAATGCCATAGGTGCTGTGTCGCTGAAATGTGAGTAAAGGTAAGTCATGCATTGATATGAACATGCATTTGGTGATGTATGTTGCTTGGATGTTTGTTTATGTCCATTTGCATGCTTTATATAATATTTGTGATTGCCATGATACCTTGTTGCAATGTTTAATTTGCTGCCTTGTTTTAGATGTATGATAGGGTTTTTACACGCTAGATGAATGCTAGGGTTTGTATATGTTTGTGGTTTGACTTCCTTTTGCTTTATGGATAGATAGGTATGTGTTTTGGGATAATGATGCCATGTTATATGCTTACATGTATGCTAGTGTGTGTGTGAGTATAGATACAAGTATTGAACATGTTTTTAATGAGGTTAAGACGTAAGACACAATGATGGGAGGCCAACCTTAGGGTTGGGTGATCTTGAGTGCCTAACACCTTCCTAAGAGCGTACCTAAACTCTGAACCCGTTTCTCTGGTAGTAAGATAAAAAGGTCATTCCTTGAAAGGACGCTATATATATGGTTCCTAGACCATTGCAAAAACTAGGTAGCGACTCCAAAACTCCTTGTGTCCACACCTTGAAACCTAAAAATGACCAAAATGACCTTGAAATATAAAAGTTGATAAAAAAAAATCCTTAGAATCTAAAAAGTGATTGAAATGCCCTCAAAATCTTAAAAAATGACCGAAATACCTCGAACTCAAATCATGAACTGAAATCGTGAGTTGAAAATGCGATTTCAAATTTAACTCACAATTTAGTTCAAAAAATGTGTGTAATAGTGTGTTTGTAAAAGGGTGTGTGTAACCGTTTTTGTCCCATATGAAATATCTGTTGTGTGTGATGGGGGAGATCGGGGATAAGGTGCATGTGTTAATATAAATAGTAAAGCATATAATTAAAGAAAAAAAAGGATTGGTTTTAATAATTTTATTGTCATAATACACAATTATAATGTCAAAAAAAGTAGGTGAAAATACTATTTTCGTCCATATATTTTGGGGTCATGGTTAATTTAGTTTCTATATTTTGGTAAAACTCAATTTGATTAATGTTATTTTCAAGTTGCACTTGATTTGGTCTTTACCGTCAACTCACTAAGAAAAAAAAATACCTACATGGCTAATGGATTACACAATTAGCACATTTGAAGTTGACATGGCTAATAAAAAAAAATTAATTGCTATAAAAAAATGTCACGCTAGCATTTAAATCGGATTTTTTTTCAATTTAAAAAATAAAAAGAAAAAAAAAACCAGATTTTATTGCACTTGCTTGGCAACCAAATGGGCTTGTGATTGCATTTTCTCTAGTGATTCTGCTCACGTTTGCAATCTCTTGTGATTATCCTGACTCATTATCTGAATCAATCATCCTAAACTCAGCAACTTTTTTACCTTTAAACTTCAAAAATTTCCTGTGTCTGATCTCGTTCAACAAATGGACCAAAAATTCAACGACTTTCTTCTAAGAACTATCATGGGCTTGATAAAGTTTCAGAAAAAAGACCAAAATCCACAATTTTAAGTGATAAAATTATATGGGTCTGACTAAGTTCCCAAAATAGTGACCAAATTTACTAAAAACTTTTGGACCTTCACAAATTAGACCAAATCCAAGATTATCATGGGTCTTGATGGGAAACTTTTTAGCTAACTCCATGGTCAACCTTCCGAATGTAAGCTACGTCTTTTGAAAATACTGACTTGTCAGAATTGGAAGACTTAATGCAACAAATGCAACCTATCACGTCTACTCTAATAAGTCATCTGTCACATACAAGAACAGATGAGCAAGCACTTGCAAGCCTGACCTTGACACCCGTTCATCACCCCGTAGGCAGACGGGTGAAGATGGGCATACGAAGCCTACACTACAATGCTCGCAAAGTAGTTATCACCTAAGGCTCTCCTACATTCACGCAACTACTGGCAAAGGGATAACTCCCATCTCCTACAAATCAACTGTGAGATAACTCCCGTCTCCTACAAGTCAGCTGAGGGGTAACCCAAGTCCCTATAATTTAGTTAAGGTGGTCATCCACAGACCCCTATAAACACCAAGACAACCCTATTTCGAGGTAGGTGAAAAACACAATTTTCAAGCTCTTCCATTTGAGTTCATTGAGATAACTGTGAGTTACTGAATTAATCTTCGGAGGGTCAACTTAGGCTAGCACCACACCGGTGCATTCTGAAGGTATTTTCATTCTTTAGCTTTTTGACTCTTTGTATTTTATGGAAGACTGCAGGTTTGAGTGATAGACCTACTAATGATTTTAAGCATTATCAAGTCTAATTCAAGTTTATGAAACAAAGTACATAAACATTTAAAACTTTTTCACCTAACAAACCCATAAACCATCAAAACCCTCCATCCCCCTAAGGATTCATCATCATCTTCATTGAGGCTAGGTTTAGGCAAAGAGGCGAAGACCACCACTGTGATGGTGGTAGTCCGCGAGTATCTAGGTGGAGCAAGGAGGCTTTTCCATGTTTAGAATCAAAAAGTGAGTGAGAAAGGGGATAGATAATGTTTTAGAGAGACTGGGGTTTTGCCTTGAGAAAAAAGAGAACCACTGCCTGGAGTGGTGGTGGGTATGAGCATTGGCCATAGTTGTTGAGAGAGAGAGAGAGAGAGAGAGAGAGAGAGAGAGAGAGAGAGAGAGATGGAGAGAATTTTTCTTTGTGTATTTGTGTTTGTCTACCATGAGAAAGTGCAAGAAAATCTGGGTTACTACAATTTTTTTTTTTCAATATTTTAAATTGAAAAATTAATATATTTTTTTGGTTTAATTTTTTTTTCAATTTAAATGTTAATGTGGCATTTTAAAATAAAATATAACTATTATTATTATTTTGTTAGTTATGTCAACTTAAAGTGTGAAAATTGTGCAATCTGTTAGCAATGTAAGTATTTTCCGTTAATGGGTTGATGGTAGGAACCGAATTGACTACCACTTGAGAATAATATGGACTAAATTGACTATGACCTCAAAATGTAAGGACTAAAATTGTATTTTTGTCATAAAATTACCATACTTTTAGCAAATTGAATTAGTTTTTAAAAATATAGAAAATGTTTGATACATGTTTTATATGTTGATTATAAAAATTGTGTATTTTCCATAATATTTTGTTATTTAAAATTAATAATTATTTAGATGAAGGAACAAAACTAGGATTTCATCTTTTAAGGGGTCAGAGTACCAAAAAAACAGAAATCACCATGTAATAATGAGAATTATAAGAAAAAAGAAAGAAAAATAAATCCTGAATCAATTCAGGGTTGACACAATATAAAATTAAGAAATCATAATAGCTTATTCTAATATATTTGATGTTACTCATATATCAAGGTGTACTAAAATTCAAAGCAATTTCCCTTAGACTCTATAGCCAAAGGCTACGCTAATTCTCTTTATATAGATAAAAAGGATAACTTACATCAGTGTCCTTTGAGGTTTTACATTTATTCAATCATGTGTTGGCTTTATTTCGCGCCAAATTTGCTTGTAATTTAGCAATTAGATACCCTGTATTTAGGTGGGAATTATGTAAGGGTAGTGTGTGAGAGAGTGTGAAGAAAGCTCAAGAAGTGTGCACTCAAGAAGAGCCTCACGACTGGTTCTCGTGATTGGTTTGCGACTGGCAAGTCGCTAGAATGGCACACGTGTGAAGCATGCAGGGGGAGCTGAAGGTCACGCCAACTGTAGCACTACAGGACAAAACTTCCAGTCTGGCTAGGCAGTTAGCTCGCGACTCAAACTCGCAACTCGTTCCAGTTGTGAGGCCGAGTCGCCAGAATGCCCTGTTTGGTTGTAACTGACTCTTTGCATTCCTCATACACCCTACTATAAATAACCTTATATCCACAAAATGTAGAGAGCTTTTAGAGAGAATTTTGAGAGAGAAACCTTAGAGAAAAACAAGATTGACTCATCCACAATCTTCATCTTTTGATTCTCCATATTCCTCTACTCTCACCCTTTCCATTGACATATCCTTGAGAGATACATTAGCCAAATCCTTATCTCACCATACCCATATCAGTGAGGAGGTATTTTGGTGCTTGGGAAGCAGTTCAGAAGGGACCAATTCATTTTGGTTGATGCAATGGGCTATTGCGAGATCTGGTAAGCTAGAGAAGACAAGGTTCGGCGTAACACTGTTGGAGAAAAAAACTTGGAGGGCTTAGGTACACTAGGTAGATTAGGCTTGGAGGGTTTTCTGCTATTCATGTATCCCAACTTCATTCTCTAGTGGATTATTGACCGCTTGGAGGGCGGCGGAGAGGTTTTTCGCCGAGTACTTCGGTTTCCTCTTCGATAACACATCATCGTGTTATCTTTGTGTTTGCATTTTTCTTCCCTTTTTCTTTACCTTTTAATTACTGCTGTGATTGTGATTAATTATGGTTTAGAGTTTGTTATCAATTTGGGTTTTGCTTATATTCATATTCCGCACATAAATTGTTTGTTTATAAGCTTGTGTTGGTGTTTTTAATTTGGGGGTCTAAACGTTTGTAGAGAGGAAAAATTCTTGACCTATCACAAGCTGACACGTCATACTACTAAGTCCACAAAATATAGCCAATTACAAAGCGCCACGTATTGCTGCTAGGTTTTGCTATCACTACTCAGAAACCAACAAAAATTTGTCAAGTGTCATGCAAAAACCAATCACACATCAGCGCGTGTAAGCGATGACATATGCAATCCAGCGCGTGTAAGCGATGACATAAGTGGACCAATCAAGCTGTGACATGTGTCACCAATCAGACTCTGCCACGTGTCGCTCACCCACCCCCAAACTCCTATAAATAGAAGCCTTCCTAAGGCATTTAAAGAGACCAAGCCATCTAGAGCACAAGCACCATCAGAGAAGATCCAGAAGCACTCAGAAGTACAAAAGCTCTGCAGGAATCAAGCCTCAAAGCCTTCAAGAACTTGAAGAATTTCAACCCCAAAATCGAAGAACATTCGAAACAGAATCATCCAAACTATCTGCCTAGATCCTAAAGTTTGCTGGAATCAAGCTCAAAAGCCTCCAGCAACCTCAACAAATCACAAATCAGTGAAACTCTATGGATTCAAGCCTCTAAAGCCCCGAAGAATGTGAAGAACAAAGGATTTCTAACAAGCTCATAGCTAGAGATTCATTGTAATTCCGTTTCAGCAATCTTCGATCCATCCCTCAACCAAATTGAAGGATATTTTGTGTTCAAAGTTAAAATCACATTACCACAATTCCAATCAATAAAGTCTTGCAAGGAGATCGAATCAAATGATCACTTTTTTGTAATTTCAGAGAATTGTACCACACAATCATCAATACAAATTCACATTTGTGAAACTATTTTACTTGTTTGATTTATTTCAAACTAGAAATTTAGTTGTCTACAAATTCTGGCACGCCCGGTGGGACCTCTCTGCCTCTCATCTCTTTCTCCTTCAAAAGAAAAGAAATTCGACATCATTTTGCTATTAGCTTCAATGGCCTCTAGCAAGAATATTCGAAAATCAGTGGTTGATGCTTCCAGTGCTGATGATTATGTCGGCCCAATCACTCACAGTCGATCCAAAGCTCTTGATCGACTTCAACCCCAACCAACCAAAGAAGGCAAGCTTTATACTACCATATCTCTGGACTTTCTTTCAAATAGGAAAGCTATTGCTAAGGATTTATCTGTCTCAAAAGATTTGAAGATCAGTAATGAATCATCCCCAACAAAGACCTTTTCTATCAACTCTTCACCTGTGATGAGAAACTTAAGGAATGAAGTACCTTTGACTCATCCTGTTTCATCATTTTCTCCATCATATATAGAGGTCATGCTAGTGATGATGACTAACACCTCTACCAGGGAAGAAAAGATGGTTGAAATGGAACAAAGGGTCATCCTTCTCACAAAAGCACTTGAAGAAAAGGACGTCAAAATTGCAACCCTAATGAACAAGCTGGAGGAACAAGATTCGGGTGAATCAAGTTTTGGCCCTGAGCACCCACCTGGCTTTACCTTGAAAGGAGAAAATGCTAGGTTTGATAAAGGAAAAGGAGGTGAAGGCACTTCTCAACACGGACATTCCACCTCAATGGCCTCGATATCTGTCCAACAATTGCAAGACATGATAACAAATACCATTCGAGCACAATATGGAGGTTCTTCTACAAGTTCTCTCATATATTCAAAACCCTATACAAAGCGCATCGATAACATGAGAATGCCAAATGGGCATCAACCCCCAAAGTTCTTGCAATTTGATGGCAATTGAAACCCTAAGCAACACGTTGCTCACTTTGTAGAAACTTGTGAGAATGCAGGGACTCAAGGAGGCCTCTTTGTAAAGCAGTTTGTCTATTCACTAAAGGGGAATGCCTTTGATTAGTATACAGACTTAGAACCCGAGTCAATCGATAGTTGGGAATAACTTAAAAGGGAGTTTCTCAACCGATTCTACAGCACACGGCGCACAGTAGGCATGATGGAGCTTACCAATACTAAACAGTGGAAGGATGAGCCCGTCGTTGACTATATCAATCGATGGCATTCTTTGAGTCTAGATTGCAAGGATAGACTTTCTGAAATATTTGCTGTAGAGATGTGCATCCAAGGCATGCATTGGGGACTTCTTTACATTCTTCAAGGGATAAGGCCCCGAACATTTGAAGAGTTAGCAACTCGTGCGCATGACATGGAATTGAGTATCTCTAGCCATGGAAATACAAAACCTCCCGTACCTAAGGAAAGGAAAGAAAGACGGGAAATAAGGAAAAATGACAGGAATATGAAAAGTAATATCAAAGACTCAATGAATGTCAACCCTGCCCTAGTCAAAATTTCAACAAGAAATGTGAAGGCTAATGAGAAGAGGCCCGAGGGAGGCCAACAGCGCGAGACGCTCATCACTTAAGGAATGGGAACAAAAGGTGTATCCTTTCCTTGGTGCCGATATGCCCGAAATGCTAGAACAACTGCTCAAGTTGAAATTAATTGAATTGCCAGGATGCAAACGACCAGAAGAGATGAGAAAAGTTGATGACCCGAACTATTGTAAGTATCATCGCATCATAAGCCATCCAATCCAAAAATGCTTTGTTCTTAAAGAACTCATCATGAAGCTAGCCAAGAAAAGGAAAATTGACTTGGACTTTAATGATATTGCTCAGTCAAACCTTGAAACATTTGCTTGTGGGTTACCTAGTTGCATATCTCCAACTACTAAGCAGGGGGAAAATACCACGCTCATTTAGTTTGGTTTTCTAGAACCTGTTCAAGTTCAGCTCTCACAAAAAGCATCTGATTATAATTCAAGTGATGATAAAAGGTCAACAGTGCATGAGAAAGAAGGCTGGACGATAGTACTAACAGGAGATGGAAAAAGAGACGAACATTCCCTCTTCATTTGATCGCCCAAGAGTCTAGAAGAGCACAAAACTAGATTCAACCTCGGTCAAGAGGAAGGAGTGATAAGAGGCAAGGGAGATTGGGAACAAAAATGTATGACAATTCAACACAAACCCAAAAACCTCAAAAGCTCATCACATTGGAAGAATTCTTCCCCAGAAAATTCTTTCAAAATGACTCGGTAGAGGCCGTTCATATAGTCTCTCGTTATGAAATTCATGACAAAAAAGAGGACGTTGATCATGGTGGTCCAAATGAGACTTTGACATCTTTAAAGGAACTCCAATCTCAGGTTGATGAAGTTGAACCCTCGCAATCCTCCACCTCACCAAAAGAAGTGCTCACCCAAACTCTTGAAAAGCCAGAGATGTACACCCCTCATACTAACACGCTTCAACAAACACAGGGATATTACGCGTGCTCTCCGGACTTAACTTTCACTGACAAGGATCTGTTGTTAGGCTTTAAGCCCCACAATCATCCGCTTTATGCCTTTGGTTATGCTCGTGAACAAAAGATCGATTGTATTCTCATTGACTGAGGTTTAGCTGTTAATATACTACCAAAAATGACAATGAGACGACTTGGTCTTACTATGGAGGAATTATTGCACAGTTGTTTGGTCATTCAAGGTTTTAACCAAGGAGGACAATGCACAATCGACATGATACACTTGGAATTAATCACTGGAGAATTGACAAGCAACATTTTGTTCCATGTCATTGATGCCAAGACAACCTACAACATGTTGTTAGGACGTCCATGGATCCATGGAAACGGAATAGTGTCGTCAACTTTGCATCAATGTTTCAAGTACCTTCAAAGTGGAATAAAGAAAGTCAATGCCGATTTGAAGCCTTTTGCTGAGACTGAAGCTCACTTTGCTGACGCAAAATTTTATGTAGAAGATGACATTCCTAGTGAAGTTCTCCCAGTTGAGATCCCGTCCATGGAAAGTAAGCAGGGTGAAAAGAAGCATGTTAAATTCATCACTAAAAAGGATATTCCTTCCCCAAAGGAAGGTCCAGAATATGGGAATGATCATTCTAGTGAATCTACTAGTAATTCAGTGAGAGCGGAAATTTCAACGTCTTCCAATAGCCCTCCATTCCTTCGGTATGTACCATTATCACACCGCAAGAATGGACAATCACCATTCGTGGAATGCCTTCAATCTATTGAAGACATGAGAAGGCCTCCTGCAAAGCTCACGATGGAGGATGTAGCCATATTTAAAAAAAATCATGTTATGCCTTTAACTTCATCCACAAATCCTTTGCCCTCGAAGCAGCTAAATGGATTCGTAAGGTCTTCGCAAAGTTTGACAGAGCATGGTATTCTACCAAGTGAGTGGATGAAAGAATGGTTCGACCGAAAGGCATATAGGTTGTTAGCTAGAGCAGGCTACGATTTCTCAAAACAAGAGGACTTAGGGAAACTAATTCCAGAAGCCACCAGAGAAAAGATGCATGGCCTTAGCAAAACACAAAAGAAAACGCGGCTTGAAGGGCATGAAGTTCCTATCCCAAAGACTGGATTAGGTTATACTTCTGAACAACCAGCTCAGATATGGATCAAGAAAAGAAGCAATGCTTCAAGTTCCTAATACATAACAGTGGAGGTCAGTGAAAGTTCGAATCAAAGAAAAGATCACTCTTCATCACGCGTCTCGGTGTTTGATCGCATTGAGGCCTCATGGTCACGAATCACAGTGTTCGACAGGTTAAATACAACTTGCTTAACACAAAATCGGGACACTTTTTCTTGTAAATCAGTCTTTGATCGATTGGGGGCAACAAAAAGGCCTATTGTTAGTCATTCTCAAAATTCAATAAACTTTGAGGTTCAAAGGGAGAAGAAAGCTAATGATGAGATCCGCAGTAGCATTCCTTTATGCATGAAACGTAACTTTACCTTAGCTATTAGCACTGAAGGATCGCTCAAAGTCAAAGGATGAATGATTGTACACACAAGTCAGTCACTCGTCCACAATGAGCAAATTGAAGAGGTATCATCCTCTTTTCATATTACAATAGAAGAGGATACACTGTCAGATGCTGAAACAACCAATGAGGAGGTCGATGAAGCTCCTCCAGCCTTGGAAGATGGAGGACAGGCTATAGTTGATGAACTTAAAGAGATCAATTTAGGAACTGTTGAAGAACCCCGGCCAACTTTCATTAGTGCGCTTCTCACCCCTGAAGAAAAAGAAGGGTACCTCAAGCTTCTAGTAGAATACAAAGATGTGTTTGCTTGGACTTACAAGGAAATGCCTGGGCTCAATCCAAGTATTGCTTTACACCATTTGGCAGTAAAGAAGGGCGTGCGCCTAGTTAAACAAGCCCAAAGACGCTTTCGGCAAGAGCTTATCTCTCAAATAGAAATCGAGGTCAATAAGCTAATTGAGGCGGGCTTCATTTGTGAAGTACAGTACCCAGAATGGATCGCTAACATTATCCCTGTCAAAAAGAAGAATGGACAAATCTGGGTGTGCGTTGACTTCTGTGATTTGAACAATGCATGTCCCAAGGATGATTTTCCATTACCCATCACTAAGGTCATGGTTGACGCCACTGCTGGTCATGAAGCTTTATATTTCATGGATGGTTCTTCAGGCTACAACCAAATTCGAATGAATCCTAAAGATGAAGAGCTTACAGCTTTTCGTACCCTTAAAGGCATTTACTGTTACAAAGTGATGCCTTTCGGACTAAAGAACGTTGATGCTACTTATCAACGGGCCATGCAAAAGATTTTTGATAATGTACTTCATAAATATGTGGAGTGTTATGTCGATGATCTGGTGGTTAAAACAAAAAGGAGGGAAGATCATCTGGTAGATCTGCGATTCGTGTTCAACCGCCTAAGAAATTATCAGCTTAAAATGAACCCCCGCAAATGCGCTTTTGGCGTAACATCTGGGAAATTTCTTGGTTTCATTGTGAGGCACTGCAGTATTGAAATTGACCAGTCCAAAATTGAAGCTATCCAGAAAATGCTAGAGCCTAAGAATTTGCGAGAACTTAGAGGCTTGCAGGGACTAGCCTACATATGACGATTTATTTCGAACTTGGCTAGTCGATGTCAACCTTTCAATAGATTGATGAAGAAGGATGTGCACTTTAAATGGGATGAGGCTTGTAGCAATGCTTTTGCGCGCATCAAAAGATACTTGCTTAATCCTTCAGTTTTAGGTGCTCCTATCCCAGGAAAGCCTCTGGTGCTATACATCGCGGCACAAGAAAAGTCTCTAGGTGCTCTTATGGTGCAAGAAAATGAAAAGGGGAAAGAAAGAGCCCTTTATTATCTAAGTCGAACTCTCAATGGGCCTGAATTAAATTATTCTCCTATTGAAAAGATGTGTCTCGCTCTTTTCTTTGCCATAGACAAACTGGAGCACTACATGCAAGCATATACGGTCCGTTTGATAGCAAAGGCAGACTCGATTAAATATGTCCTCTCCAGGCTAGTGGTTTTGGGTCGTATAGCTCGATGGGCAGTCCTGCTACAATAATATGACCTTGCATATGTTCCACAAAAAGCTGTTAAAGGACAAGCGTTGGTAGACTTTTTAGTTGATCACCCAGTTCCATCTGATTAGGAGTTCTCCGATGATTTCCTGGATGAAGATGTGTTTTACATTGAAGTAATGCCACCATGGATAATGTTTTTCGATGGGGCTGCACGTCGGGAAGGAACGGGGGCAGGTGTAGTGTTTGTTTCTCCATAACGACAAATACTTCTATACTTGTTCTCATTAAGTGAACTTTGCTCTAACAACGTAGCTGAATATCAAGCATTGATTATTGGTCTACAAATGGCTATTGAGATGGGCATATCACAACTTGAGATCTTTGGGGACTCCAAATTAGTTATCAACCAAATCTTGGAGCAGTATGACGTCAAGAAAGAAGACCTCATCCCCTATTGCAAATACGCGAAGAAGTTGCTAGCAAATTTTAAGGCCATCACGTTGGAGCATATACCAAGGAAGGAGAATAGACAGGCTGATGCTTTAGCTAATTTGGCTACCGCCTTAGCATTATCCCAAGAAGAGACAGCCAAAGTCGCTATTTCCCAAAGGTAGGTGGTACCTCTTGTGGTTGAAGAAGAAGAAGAAGAGCAAGCCAACATCATTTCTGTATACCTTGTTGAAAAAGAAGATTGGCGACATGTGATCATTGAATACCTTCAACATGGAAGACTCCCGGATGATAAACGCCATAAGACCGAAGTTCGGCAGAGGGCTACTCGATTCATTTACTACAAGGACACTCTTCCGTCGTTCATTTGATGGATTGTTTCTCCGTTGCTTAGGAGATGAGGAGGCTAAACAAGCCTTAGAGGAGGCTCACTCTGGAATATGAAGCGTACATCAGTCGGGTCCTAAGTTACACTACAGGATCAAACGAATGGGTTACTATTGGCCTATAATGGTGCAAGATTCCATGGAGTGCGCTAAGGAATTCGAAGCTTGTCAGTATCACACGAACTTCATCCACCAGCCACCAGAACCTCTACACCTAATTGTAGCTTCTTGGCCTTTTGATGCATGGGGGTTTTATGCAATAAGGCCATTACCAAAGTCATCTGGTGGCCATTTGTACATCTTGGTCGCAACTGATTACTTCTCGAAGTGGGCGGAAGCTGTGCCCTTTGGGGAAGTGAAGAAAGAAACGGTGGTCAATTTCATTCGAACTCACTTGATCTATCGATATGGTGTCCCTCGATATATCATAACTGATAATGGTAAACCATTCTATAATAGGCTGATGACGGAGCTATGCGAGAAGTTTGAATTTAAACAATACAACTCCTTCATGTACAATGCCCCGGCAAATGGACTAGCTGAAGCATTTAACAAAACACTTGGCAGTTTGTTGAAGAAGGTGGTATCCAAGACAAAGCAAGACTGGCATGAAAGAATTGGAGAAGCATTATGGGCATATCGAACAACATTTCGAACGCCTACTCAAGTGATGCCATGTTCTCTTGTCTATGGAGTAGAAGCCGTCCTTCCCTTAGAACGCCAAATCCCATCATTACGGATTGCCATTCAAGAAGGATTGACTAAAGAAGAAAATGCCAAGCTCAGATTGCAAGAATTAGAGGCACTTGATGAGAAAAGGCTCGAGGCCCAACAACGCCTTGAATGCTATCAAGCTCATCTTTCAAGCGCATTTAATAAAAGAGTGAAACCACGATCATTCCAAGTTGGTGACTTAGTCCTTGCCGTTCGAAGACCTATCATCACAACTCATTGTACAGGCAATAAGTTCACTTCAAAATGGGATGGACCTTATGTTGTGCAAGAAGTCTACACCAGTGGAGCTTACAAGTTGATTGATAATGATTGTATAAGGATCGGCCCCATCAATGGGAAGTTCCTTAAATGCTTCTATGCTTGAAAGTCGAGGATTGCTCCTTGGTAAGAGTTTAAACTGCCCACTGTAGCGCTGCAAGAGTACATGATGTCTTCTCATTACCTTTGAAAGCATACCAATAAGGAGAAATTAATCCCACTCTATGTCATCAATTGCGAGTGTGGCGTAGTGGTTGGATGCCTATGTCACCCTTGAGGCTGAGGTCTCAGGTTCAATTAGTGGTGATACCCACTATTGTGCAATTGGTACCCATGAAATGCTGTGGGGTGTGGGGCGATGATTACACACGTGAGCCATTCTTTTTGCAAAAAAAAAAAAAAAAAACAAAAAACAAAACAAAGAAAAAATCATAAAAAAAAAAAATTGTTGAACTACGTAATGAATTGATCCCTCTTCGGGGTATGTAGGCAGCTTAGTACTTTTCACTAAGTTCAGTTACATGAAAAGAAGAAGGATTGTCAGTCTAGCTTGAAGAGTTTTTCAAAGGTCATCAATATGCTTATAAGGTCCCTTTGGTTGGCAAGGCATTGCTCAAGGATAGTAAACTTCTCGATATGATGATCAAAGATTGTTGTAGTCGAAGATGAATACTAAATGAAGTCTCATGGCATTGCCCATCTTCAATGGACATTCTCCCACGTTTCTGAAGTATGCTTGGCATCACTTATCTCTTGGGGGCATCTTCTTGTACCTTGCAAGTCTAAACTACATCGTCTCTTTTCTAGGTTGTGCCACTTCATAGCTCTGAAATTTGAACCACATCATCTCCCTTCTGAGTGGTGTCGTTTCACATCATGTCTTTGAAATCTAGACGACGTTAACTTCCTCCAGAATGATGATAGATTATATATCCGAAGTCAGTGTTGCATCATCTCTCTTCTATGGGCATGTTTGTGCAATCCGAAGTCGGTGTTGCATCATCTCTCCTCTATGGGCATGTTCGTGCAATGTCAAAATTCTTCGTGGCATGTTTCGACATCTTCAAAGTATTGGCATTATTTTTTCCCGCATCTTCAAGGTTTTGTTGGCATTTCCTTGCATGTTCAAAGTCTTGATAGGGACTCCTTGCATCTTCAAAGTCTTGATAAGGAATCTTTGCATCTTCAACGTCTTGTTAACATTTCCGAAATCTTGATATCTGGCTACAGTGCTATGTACCCTCGATGTCTAAGCTATGTTGCCTTTGAAAATTGGTGCTGTTGTAGCTTTATTATAAAGGTCAATATTGGTGCAACTTTAATGCGAGTGCAAGTGCTAGTGTGAAGTGTTAACTTGGCTTCATGGCAAAGATGAATGATGACACAGCTTCGGTATGAATAAAGTGTTGACATCGCTTCATGGCAAAGATGAATGGCTTCGGTATGAATGAAGTGTTGACGTGGCTTCATGGCAAAGATGAATGTTGGCACGGCTTCGGTATGAATGAAGTGTAGATGTGGCCTCAATGCAAATAAAATGTCGAGGCAGCTTTATGGCAAAAGAAGAGTGCTAGTGCAGCTTCATTACAAAGGTAAATGATGGTGCGACTTCATAGCAGATGCAAGTGTAAATATTGCTTCATGGCAAAGATGAATGTTGGCATGGCTTCAGTACAAGGACAAATGCTGGCACGACTTCATGGTAAAGACTCTTGATGTGGCTATGTTGCAAAGACTCTTGAGATGGCTGCGTTGAAAAGACAAGTGTTGGTGCAGCTTAATTGCCAAGACAAAGGCCAGTACAACTTCAAAGTCAAGTACTAATAATAACATCATTGTATCAAGAATACCAGTGATAACATTGTTGCCTAGATGATCGCCGCTATGAGAACATCAAGGATGGATATCGCTAAGAGATTGTTGTTGTAGGGCGATAATTTGATAATATGGAGACAAACATCACTGCAAGAACGTTGTGTTCAATGGAATGTAAAGTCGCCAAATAAAGATGGACATCAGGCTAAGAATGTTGATGTAAAGCTTGACGCTAAAGCCCAAAAAACAAAGAAAGCATGCTGCATAACAAAAACAAGCAACAACAAAGAACTTGTTAGAAGAAAATCTCATGGCACGTCTATAAAAAAAAAAAAAAAAAAATCGATAAAGAAAGAGAGCTTCAATTTTAATCTCTAGCTTGTCAAAAAAAAAAAAAAAGGGGGGGGGGGTGGGGGTTAGTACAAACAAAGCATAATTTTTTTTTTTAAAAAAAAGCATAATTTCTCTACACTTAGAGTATCATGCTACCCACTAGAGACTGCTTGTACAATTTAATGCATACCCCGGTGGCTTTATATAGAAAACTTCTGAGATAACAGACAAAAAAAAAAGATAGTGCTTAAAGTCAGACTTTGCAACTCGAATGCACTCAAAGTCAAAGAAAACTGCACCAAACCTTGAAAAAAAAGGGATAAGTGCCCATAAATGGATCATGTTGTCAGAAAGAAACTATGGCAATAGACCTCAGAAAATACTTATAGGCCTGCAAAGAGTACACATGTGAAGAAACTATTGCACAATACTTGGGATGAAGTTCTAGGCCGTATATTGTTCAAAGTGATTGTGCTACAGACCTTAAAAACAGTAAGAGACACTTGCTGGTTAGCCAATTTGCCCGAGATGTCAAACATTGTCAGAACCACAATGAAGACTAAAATGGCAACAAGTTTAACAATGCCTGCCGTCTCCTCTTCCGGATTTCTAAAACTTCTGACAAGATTTCACAAAAATCAACCCACATAAATCTTCTAAGGACTTCGAACAACAAGACCCAGAAAGGATGTCTACAGTAGAGCCATAACGCGCCGCCACTCATGGCCACAAATTCCCAACGACCCGTGGATTTCTCATTCAAATCTGTGCAAATCTAAGAAATTTTTTACAAAACTGATGCAACCACTCGATCCAGCGGCCCTCGATGTACAAAATCCAAAAAGATCATCAACAACGGAGCCGTGATGCGCCTCCATGCGCTGCCACAGACTCGCGATGACCAACGGCTTAGTCCCTCAAAACTATGCACATCTGTTCATAATTTCACAAAACTGACCTTATAGGGGTCTTCTACGGCCTTAGATCGACAAAACCCAAAAAATTCGAGACCAAAAAAGCTGCCACGCGCCGCCACACACCTCCGGCGATGCTAGCGTTCATAGCCTCATTTTCACGTGCCAACATGCCCCACCTCACCAAATCACGCGCTGACACGCGTTGCCACTCGTCGTACTCTAACACGCGCCTTAATTTTATGATGTTATGGATGACGTCAGTTGACTTGGTTTGACCGACCTGGAAATCTGACCCAGTCCGAACCGCCTAAAACTAAAAAAAAAGAAAAAATTAAAAAAAAAAGTAAAAAAAAAAGCTTTGACTAAGTTGAACTTTGACTTTGACCAAAAAGTCAAAAATTTCAAAAGGGGCCTATCCCACTTAGTTTTTCGCGTACATTCCAATTTTGGAATTTGTTTCTTTGTTCAAGACTCGGAAATTGTACAAATTGTCTAATTTCCAGAAAGTTGACTTTTGCACAATTCTTGACCAAAAGTCAAAATTTTCAAAAAGGACTTGTCTTGCCCAATTTTTCTCGTAGATTCCAATTTTGGGGTCTATTTCTTCATTTGAGAATCCAAAATTGCTCAAATAGTGTGATTCTACAGCTGTTGGTTTTAATGTGAACTTTGACCAAGAATTAAGATGTCCGAGCAAAGCTTGTCCTATTCAGATTTTCACATAGATTTTGATTTTGAAATCCGCTTATTTGTTTTGGACTTGGAAACCACCTATCAGACCCACTTTTCTAAAGTACTAGCAGTGTCCAAAACTTAAGCTCCTAAGATCAAAATTTGAGATTCATCCATTTGGTTTGGATTCCCTCAAGGTTATTCTCCAAACTTCATCAAGGCTTCCCTTTCAAAGTACAGATGAGCTCTCACAAGTGTGTCTTGAAATTGAAATTACATTGGGTCATCAGTTCAACCTACCATTCCCATTCGGTGCCTACCAGTCTCCAACCTATCATTCCCGTTTGGTGCCTACCGTTCTCATCCACCATTCTCACCAAAAATTCTCAACCGCCATTCTCAACTTCCCATCTACCGTTCTTCATCTCTCCGCTATAAATATAAGGGTCGGATTCATAAAAAACTCATCAAGAAAAACACACTAAATCATGAAATGAAGATTTGCTTCTTTCAAATTTTCAAGTCCTCCTTCTCACAACCATTTCTCACTATGGCCTCATCATTCTCAACACCTAGCAACCAATATTGCTTCATAATCAGTTTGAAATCAACCCTCTCATGGTTCAGTAGAAACCCTCTTCACAACATCATTGTAGTTTTGAGATCCAAAAAAATTTTGTTTCTTCCCTTAACGATCACATTTGTCCATAAAATTACTCATAACAAGGCTGGTATCGTCGTTCCATGCTTCCTCGGACTTGGTTGGCTAGGAAATTTAAGTCCAGTAGAGACACCTGTTCCTAAGCTCAGGGGTCCCGTAGTCTCTTTCCAATTGCTTGGTCTTCCAGTTGAAGCAGCGGTTCAGAACAAATAGCAACTTGGCTAGTTTCTAAAACCAGGATCACAAGTTAGCTCCACCTTTCATTTTTCTGTACTTTTCCAACAAGTGGAATTAGGTGAAGGTGGTAAAAAGTGTTGGGGTATCCTACAAATTGTCTCTCATCCAACACTTATGATGACCTCCAAGGTACCAGCTTATCAGAAATCAGCCTTTGGTGTCGGTAAATGGTTGCCAAAGCCTCATTCCATGTTCCCACCAGCGTGGGACCCAAAGGTCATCATTGCTGGTACCTTAGAACATACTTTTCTGGAATTACTCCAACTTAAATTCTGCTTGAAGTATTTCAGAAAATACTCTTCTGAAATTACTTCAACTTAACGTCCGTCGGCATGGTCCCATCACACAGGCGCATTCTATAACTTGTCGTCGGACCTCATTCAGCATGTAGTCAGTCCCGTATCCCAAGGTGTACTTCCCAGAAACATCTACACCAAAGGGTCCCCAACGTACAGGGCCAGCGCCATGGTGGCATATGTTTCACCCATTCACTTTGCTTCATTTCCATCTTCTTCACACCATCGCCAGCATACCTAAAATCCATAAGCTTATGAAATTACCTCAACTTAACCTGAGTGAAACAATGACACATGCGCACTTAACCACTTTCACAACATTCATAGGTGTTTTACACACTATTTGAACTTTCACAAAATAATGCCTCTCAAACGTTTCATGAAATACACCAATTATATATATAAAAGGTTTTAGAGGAGAGTGAGCCTAGTAAGTGAGTAAGTGATGAACCAATATATTATAGATTTTAGGCTAATTTAAAAAAAAAAATTTATTAATTAAAAGCAAATAGATGTGTCTAAACAATTCAATACCAGCATAACAGCCTAGAAGGTACATGCATTTGTTGCCAGATTAAAACAAGCTCACTATACACATAAACATCGTATCTTTCAAAAACAAAAGACCACAAGCTGAACAGGAAATCTCATTTAACTCTAGGTTTTGAACCAAATACATTAAACAAAGTCTAATCCATTTAATTCCTTTGTTATTGTGCCTTTGGTTTCAGCCAGGGGATTCTAAGCCTATGTGTCATTAAGTGCACTTGGCTTCTCTGTGTTTTCAAAATTGAAAATAGCTTATTAGCTATTTTCAATTTCCATTGAAAATTGAGATTAGGAAACCTTTCTTGTTTTGTGTCTATTCTAAGTTACCAAACATTTTTTTTTTCTACAAAATAGAAATTAGTTTTTGAGAACTAAAAATTGGGAAAAAGAAAAAAAAAAACATTTGCCAAGCATATTATAAGTCTTTTATTTTATGTTTTATAAGGTGACCATAGGTG